>JANAVB010025045.1:0-17500 GCA_029216955.1 Iris pallida
CTAATACTTTCTTGTGTTCTACCAATATATCACTAAAAGCATCAGATAACTCATCATAAGAAAATTCATCATAAGGTGAATTATTTTGTACCTCGTTCGATAATGCCATTGCACATATATTTGCAGCAAGACGAGGTCTCTCTTCTTTTTTGAAATTGTTGGCTTCACTTTTATACCATATGCTCGTGGTAGCGTACTTGTGAGACAACGATATTCCTTCGTTTGATTGTTAGCAGCTATTCTCCTTTTACTAGTACAATAATCTTTCATCATGTGGCCTGATCTTCTACAGTTGTGGCATATAAGCTCTTCTTCAAATAAGGGGTTGTGTTGCACCTCAAATCCCAATGTCATCATGCAAGGATTTTCTTCTTCTTTGGAGTTGCTAGTTTTACTTTCATACCTGTTCTCATGAGTAGCTTCAAGCAGTTTCCAAATTTCATGAGATATAGTACAAGTAGAGATACGATTAAATATATTTATGTCTACAGAACAATAGAAATCATGTATTGCTTTTGCATCAAGGCTAGCTAACTTCTTCTCTTCCTCCGTGTAACTATAATAAGGCTTGTTAATAATAGAGGAAGTAAGAATAAAGGTGATAGTGGGCTTTTTGTACCCATTGATAACAATTGACCAGAGGTCAAAGTCTAGTAACTTCAAATAAAATCTCATCAGTGTTTTCCAGTAAGTGTAGTTGGTACCATCAAACAGTGGGGATCTGTTTGTGGCTTATCTTTCACTTGTGAATTTCACAGTTGCCGTAGTGATATAGTGATCTAAGTAACAACCATATAGATAAGAATATAATAACAGTGTTACCTCCCTTTACCTGTATAATCCGCTCTGATACTAATTGTAGGAACGAAATATAAAGCGCTATACTCTAGAAGGGGGTGAATAGAGTAGGCAACGAAAAATTAGCTATTTAAAAATCGTTAGCACAATATCACAGAATATATATCATATATATATAAATAAAAAGTAGACAGCGGAGAGCAAATGCAAACATAAGGATGTATACTGGTTTCTCTCTTGTGAGGACTAGTCCAGTCAGAAGAACTTTAGCTTCCAGTTGAAATCTACTATAAAAAAATGACGCAAGTTTTTATCCGAAGTTCTTGCAACTTCTACAACGTGAGCTTTTGATCCGAAGTACTCGACCAACTTGTCACGACCCGCACCCGCTTTTCAGGATGTAAGTGCGTGAGCAAGCCAGCTATGTATCAAGCGGACTCCAGCCCCACTCGAATACGTATAAGCTGTCAAGAGCATGGTATCATGTCTAATATGGTAATCTAAACTATATCTCAATCCACGAGATGCATATAAATCAAGAATGTACAAGTATGATTCATGGTCTGCAGCCCACTAGCATATTGTCCGATTAGACTCCAAGAATAACATGAGTCTATGAAACTAGGCTAACAAGCAGGATATATCATAAGAGCATGAGAAGATAATAAAGCAATATCACTAGCAAAATACCTGAATCATGCAGATGTAATCGACTACCACATGCTCAGTTAACTAACTCCGTGCAACCAGCTACCAGAAGAGATCATCAGGTCCTCTGGGGACATAGCAAGATACATAAAAACATGCCTATCTAACAATTCTATCATGCATAAGAATATAAACAGACTATAAATAGGAAACGAGACAGAAACTGACAAGTGGCTACTGACAGGTGACTATGAATACGGATATGGAAACAACTACGCATAAATGAACTATTGGAAAGGAACATGAACACATGACAAGAGATCAACGGACAACAAACCCTCACCCCGAGTGTGGACTCGCAGGTTTGCACACATGACTAACCCTCTCCCCGAGTGTGGACTTGCAGGTTAGTTCAAGACAAATCACCTTCGTCCCGAATGTGGACTCGCAGGTGCAAATAATCACTAACCCTCGCCCCGAGTATGGACTCACAGGTTAGTTCAAGACAATCACCCTCGTCCTGTGTGTGGACTTGCTGGTACAAATGGTCAACCCTCATCCCGAGTGTGGACTCACGGGTACAAACAGTCAAGACAAATACTCTCGTCCCGAATATGGACTCACGGGTTAAGAAAATAAAGCAGGAATAGCAGTTCAGTTACACATACTTGTAGACACGACTCAGTCAAGATACAGGTGATGACACGGTGCAACTCAATCATGATACAGGTAAGGACAACTCTAGTATAAACTAAAATATGAGCAAACCTTGTATAACTATACTATCAAGTCATGAAAGATGATATACAAGCAAGATAAATAAACTGGTATACACGGTATGATGAACATATAAATCCATAGCAACTAGAGTAACTAAAGATAACATAATAAAAATAGATGAACTATAAGCATGAAAATGAACTGTAGAGGGAGGCAAGATATCTTGCCTGGTGGTAGCACGAAGAACCAACAATATACCGTCAACTGGTAAGCCATAAAGTCCAAATCTCACAACTATCTCCAAAAGTTGAAACAGACATTGCCAATATTCTCAGAATAGTCAAATTAGCTAGGATTGCTTGTCCTTAAGTCCAATTCTGAACACAGGGGGGAAAACGGTCATTTCGGGCCAAAACGGTGTCCGCCATTAGACCCGCTTAGCACCGAAAAGCGTGCCAGAGTCAATGGTCTCTAAAGTCATCAAACTTCATGTTTACGAATTTTTTTCGATGATACGAACCCAACCGTATGTCCAAAGTTGGATTTCGGTGGGCCGTACACAAAATCGCCCGTTGAATCGGATCGTGGGGCCCGCAAAACGGTGATCCGATCAACTGTCTCAGAATCGGACCAAACTTGGCATACAGTACCAGAAAAACGATACGGTCCTGTGGGCACAAGTTTTGACTCTATCTAATGAACGTGCACAAAGTAATTAGAAAATTTATAAAGAGGCGATACGGTAAATTTTGACGAATACGCATCAAATTCGTCGTGCACACGCAACCAATTTGAATTCTGTCAAAGCCCACACGTCCACGAAGCCGATACGCATCTTTTGATGCTTTTGGTTCGTGACCACGTTGCCCGGATTGGCGGGACGTACGTCGTATCGGAAGATTTTATTGAATTCTCACTGTTTTTAAAACTATTTTTGGTCATTTTGGAAATTGAATAAGTTTGAACCTACTTAATGAAATCAGGATCCATAAAAAGGGTTCTGCATCCCTACATGTTGGCTATGAACCTATTCAAACACATTTTTTAAACAATCAAAGGATTTGCAATTTGTTGCCTTCAAAGATGGGTGTCAGGCTGTTATTTACTCTGTTCACAGAACAGGTTTTTCGTTGATTTCAATTTAATATAACTCAAATTTTTGTTTGATTTAAGATGAACTAATTAGTGGGGTCTAAAGATGGTTAGGTTGTTGTCGTACCTCAATAAACGGTTTGTAAAGCGATCGATCGTCGAGGGAGAAAAGTTACCGAGAAGTCGGCCTCCTGACCGCTGCTGCTGCTGTCCTTGCTCTGTTCGCACGCGGCTTGGACGACCGGCCGGTGGCCCACGGCGGTACTGCGGTGGCTGGGGTGCACGCACAAAGGTCGTGGGGGCGGGGTTGAGTGTTAGCGAGGTTAGGGTTAGGGTTTTCGAGGGTTTGATTAGCCTCCCTCTCTTGGTCTCGATATATATACATATATACATACGATGTTGATGGTGAAAGGGGGGGTTCTGGCTGCTCATGGGCATGGCTTAATTAGCTGGGTTGGGGTTTGCTTGTGTGGGCTGGGGTGTGTGTGTGTAGTTTTTGTGTTTGGCTGGGATAGGATTTAGAATGGGCTGGGCTGGGTTTACCTTCTTTTCTATTACTTTATTCCTAAGTTATATATATATACACAACAATAACCATATCTATATATGCACACATTGCATATATATATATATATATATATATATATATATATATATATATATATATATATGTATATATATATAAAATATATATAAAATATATATATATATATATATATATATATATTTTATATATTTTTTATATAAATAAATATATATATATATATATATATATATATATAGATGGAGGGGTTCTGGGCTTGGGTTCCGCTGTTCGAGGCTCGCCCTTCCCCCGCGTGCCTCTCTCCGGCACCCAGGCAGCGGCCGGTCTCCCGCCGGCGTCCCCCGTCTCGCCGAGAGGCCCTCTCCTCGGCCGGCCTCCCCGGCATCCTCGGCGTCTGGCCGGGTCTCCCCAAGCCTCCCCTTCAGTGGGGATCCCCTCCCCTAGGCGGCTGCCCGTGGTGCGGCAGCTCTCCCCCCTTCCTCCCCCGTCAGCGGAGCCGTCGACGCCCTCGGCTTCGACGTCGTCGCCGGCCACGGCTTCCTCGAGCAGCGTCCTCGGCATCCTCCCTCCTTGGCCCTGCGCCGGCACCCTCCGCCGGAGCCGCCGCCGTCCCCGCCGCGGCGATGCCCCTTCCCTCGGTCGCAGCCCGACCCTCCTCCTCCCCCAGTGCAGAGTCCCCTCCTCCTTCCCGGGCGCTCGCCATCGCGGAGCCGTCCCCCGCCCCCCCATCGGCGAGGCTTCCCTCCGCTCCTCCGGCAGACGTCGCCCCGTCAGGCCCTCCGCCTCCGAACCCCCTTCCCCCGCAGCGAGCCTCCCCGGCTGATAGCTCTCCCCCGGATTCCCCTCCCGTTGCGCCCCTTCCAGCTTCGGCCGCGGACTCCCTCCCCCTGCCTTCCCCCGCCGTTGCTGAGCCCTCCGCCTCGCTCGGCGCTTACTGGCAGATTCCTGGCCATGAACCGTGGCTCTGGCTCCCCTCCCACCCGCAGGCGGATGCGGTCCTCCTCGCCCTGGGCGTGAGGCGCTACCCCTAGCGCGTCGTCGGCGGCTCTCCCGCCTCCGGGCCGTTCCCCCTCCCAAGCGCCTGGACGCGCGGCCCCCCCTTCCGCTTGGGTCCCCGTCCCCCCCTCTTCCGCCTCCGGGTCGTTCCCTCTCCTCTCCGCCTGGTCGCGCTGACCTCCCCGGAGCTGACCCCCTTGCGCCGTTGATTCTGCCCCCCCGGCGCCGGCCATCTCGCCCGCGTTGGATCTCCCCCCTCGGCGACGCCAGAAATCCCCCCGGCGGCTCCTCCGCCGTGTCCGCCACGACTTCCCGACCGTCGCCGTTGCCCCTCGGCCCCCGCAGCCGATCCCAGCCGTCGTCGTAGCCCCGAGGCGCGCCCCCTCTAGCCGGGCCTCCGGGTCCGCCCCTCCCCCCCTCCTTCTCCCGCAGTTCCCTCTCCCCTCCCTTCGGTGGACGAGCGCCCCGGCGTCGCTCGGTGCCCCGTCCACCCCTCCTCGGCGGCCGTCTCTCCCCAGCGGATCGCTCCTGGCCGGCGCTACCCCCCCTCGGGACCCGAGCTCCCTCGGGCCCCGTCCGCGTCCGTTGGGTTCCGTGCCCTCCCACTCCGGGGATCGCGTGTGCAGCTACCTCCTCGGGGCACGCGTGGGCCCGCCACGTGCCGCCACGTGCCCCCTCTCCTGGGGCACCGCGCCCATCTGGTTTTGCGTGCGCTTTCGAGCCGCGCGTTTTCCCCCCTTGGGCCAAGAGCCCCCTCCTCTTTGAATATTTCGTATTTCGATAGTTGCTGTTCCGTGTTCTTAGGGCTCCAGGGATAAAACAACAACCAAAAAAAAAAAATAAAAAAAAAAAAAAAAAAATAGGAACGAACGAACGAATGAAATGGTTGCAGTGTCTTTTGTTTATGGGCCTTTTCAGGTTTTGGGCCCCACCCTCTTCTTGTAGGAACTCGGGCTATCTCCCGGTTCCAACCTCTAGATTTCCTTTTCAATGAAGGCATTAGCCACAGATTAAAAAAAAAAAAAAAATATATATATATATATATATATATATATATTATATACAATATTTAATATATAAATACATACATACACTACAGTGAATTTAGCATTCATGTGTATAAAATAATTTATACCATAGCTATTTAACAAAATATATTTATAACTATATAAAACTAAATCCATATATAATTCTATACATGTATTAGTACACATTCTCATGTATTTCTTTATACACATATCTGGAATGATATTTATACACGTGCACAAGTAATAAATATATATGGTATAAAATCCTAGAAATCTAGAAATATATCACAAGAAGGATGTACCTCATATTATAAAATAAAATACTAATTTAATATCAATAACACATTTTTCATATATGTAACAGTTTTATCGTAACATATTTATTATCCCATTTAAAATACAAAATTTACATAAAGAGCACCTACATGGACGTCTTTGGTCACAATACCCGACTACATGGATTGGCCTTGGTTTGGGTCAAGTCCGGGCATGTTTGGCAGTATCAAGTTTCTTGAAAGTCATAACATTAATAAATAACTGATTACATCATTCCTAGGGATTAACTGGCAACTTGGCCTGGTTCTCTTAGTTAGAACACACCTGTGGCTCGGCATTTCCCTACCATGGCTAAACACTAGTCAAAGCACGCCACCCGCACTATACGTGCCATGATTCCCAGTCGTCTGGTACTTCAAAACTCCACCATGGCTAAAGTCATCTACCGTAATAATTAACTAAATAATTATTTATAAAATGCTAAAAATCACCATTTAAATCAAATAAATAAAAAAATATTTCAAATTTTTTTGGAAAGAGGAGTTACACAACTTCAATTGTGAAGTGTCTTTCTTCACTCAAGCCTCTGATTACAATCACTCTGAAACTTCTAGAGCATACTGCACTAGCAAATCGACTAGAGGATTGTAACTGGCTTGGAATTTGAAAATGAAAAGTTTAGAATACTTTGGAAGAAGGTATTAGTCTTAGAGAGAAGGGAAGAGAGAGGTGTATTGAAATGATGGAAATTCTTCTCTATTTATAGGTTTTCCAAAGGAAGAATTCAGGCAGAATTCTTTGAGAGAATCTCAGCAAATAGCCGTTGCATCCGTAACTGCGGGAAGAACAAGTTTAAAATCCAACGTCCGCTAACCGAACTCGGGGCGAATTCGGACCGAACTCGGGCCGAATTCTCTTGGTGTTCTGTTAGGGTTTTGCAAAAGGTTGGGATTTTTGAAAAGTCAAGCAGCTTAGGAGCTTTTTGTAAATAGGTTTATTTTCAAATCAAGGATATTTTGAAAACATTTTGGGATAGCCTATTTGCCAGTACGACTCGGTGTACATCGTATGCCTAATCTCAATAAATAATAAAAATTACATTGAAGAAGGAAGTACAGACTCAATGGCAAAACGACTTCATATCTTGAACGGTAGCAGTAGTAGTTCTCAGCAGTTGTCCAAGTAGCTCTTATATCGAGACAATGTTAGATCAATTATTAAAATTAGGCTTGACCATGACCAATAGGCCAACATTATGAGCTTCTATCTTAAAGTTTAACATTTCACTAATATTTATGCTATCACTATAGTATTGATACTTAAACTTAGCATAGTCCTAATGAGCATTAATTTATCATTCTTGCTACAATGTATATTGCTTTGTTCGTCTAACATGTATTTACAGAAAAATAATAAACAAGATCAACATGGACATATGCAATAAAGAAATAATGGTGGGCCAAAGACGACGACATCCCACAAGATTTCTCTGAACCACCCGACGACATCTCCGGAGCCACCCGTCAAGGAATAAGTCATCATCTATCAAAGGAAGAAGCCAAGCCATACCATCATCATTTTAAGACTCTGAAGAAGCCTGTACCTGCTAAAGTATATCTGGAGTCTGTAATGAGTCTTAGGAATAATTGTAAACATAAAATGGATGGCAAAATCGAAAGCTAGGGTAGAAATTAGCCCATGATCATTTTCGGATAGAAATCGGCATACCGACGGTATATCGGTCTATACCGACAGTATGCCGTTTTTCTTCACAAAAAGTTTATGTCTACAACATTGACATACCGATGGAATACCGATCTATATCGACGGTATAACGATTCAGTAACGTTGAAAATCCAAAGGTCGGATTCTGAACATTTAATGATCCCAACGGCTATTTTTTAGCCGTTGCAATTCCAGACCGATATTTCGACGGTATACCGGTTCGTACCGACGGTATACCGATCGCTGACTGAAAAGTTTTTTTTGAGCTCTTTTCAATGCTTTGGTTATAAATAGCCTTGAACCTCTTCATTCAAGGTAGATGCTTTGAGCCTAAAAAGTTCTAAACCACCAAAGCCTATCCACAAACAACTCTACAAAGCTTTAATTTGCCATCCACGAATTGTGTTAGAGTTATTGAGTTGAAAAAGAGAGATCTTCATCTTGTAGTAAGAAGATCAAAAACCTTCTTGTGAAAAGGTTGAAGTTTGAGAGTCTTCGGATAAAAGCTCTTGGTTGAAGTTGGAGAGTCTTCGGATAAAAAGTCTCGGTTGAAGTTGGAGAGGCCTTCGGATAAAAGCTCTCGTGTAAGATGTTGGTGAGCCTTCGGATGAAAACTCATGTTGTACTATTTGCATAATAGAGGATTAAAGCTGGAGAGAGTTCTGGGACTGGAGTGCCCCATAGGAGGATACCAGGATATATTGGGTGTCGGTATTGTTGTTGCTTTTTCTCTTGCACTCTTAATCTTTAAATTGCCTATTAGCAATCGTTTATAGCTTGATTAGTTAGCTTGACCCTATTCACCACCCCCCTGTAGGGTATTTACATACATGTGGGCCCGGGTGTGGCTGACTGACCTGCTGACTGTGTAAATGCTAATTTAAATTCGAAAAATTATTTAAAATCATTTTAACTCCAAACAATTCCAAATAAATTAATGAAAATCACGAAAATTCCTAGAAAATTCTAGAAAATATTTCTAAGTTTCTAGAACCAAAATAAAAATAATTTCTACTATATATTAAGAGAGAAAGATTACACCGAAATAGATGGCAAGCGGGCAACAAGCTGCGTCGCCAGCCGTGTGACCCCAATAAATTCCAAAAGCATATAAAAATAAATTCTATAGGTTTTAATATATAAAAATTCTCAAAAATTCTAAAAAATCCAAAAAAATCTAAAACATCCTAGAATAATCTACAAAATATTTTTAGTCATCTAGAGCCCAAATAAAAATATTTGGTCCCAAAATACCCCCGAATGACCTTATGATAAATCTTGAAAGTCCTTAAAAATAATAAACCCTTAAGTATTAAATACCTAAAAATATCCAAAAATTATAGAAAAATATAAAATAGCTGAATAATACATATATAAGCTATCTAGAGGTCATATGAACTTAATATGGTCATAGCTCACCAACAAGCTTCGGCATGACTCCCAATGATTATAAAATTAATCATAATCAAATAAAATAAAAAATTAAAATTTGAAAAGTGGGCTTACAAATCTACCAACCTTAGAAAAATTTCGTCCTCAAAATTTTAAAGGATACGATTAGGCGCGATTAAGAAACGATACAATAACGATCAAAATCGGTCGACGAATAGAATCAAAATCTAGGAAAAGATGCGAATTGACACGATCAAAATATACTCAAAGTAGTCTAGTCACGATCAAAATTGTTTAAGAATGATCAATTCGAAATTGTTTCGCCACAATTTACTTTTAACCAAAATCATTTAGGCACAATCATTGAATCAAAATCCAGATATGATTACGAATCTACTGGAATAGAATCAAATATAGTAATTGGTTAATCAAATATAGTATTTGATTCTAAATGATTACTAGAAGGAACTAAATAATGATTTTCGAATAGAAAAGATAGGAAAGAAAGAACTATTAGTTTATTGAGAATATGATAACAAGAAATAGGATATCAAATAAAGTTGGAGTGAGAGTGCAAGATTTGCGGATCATAAAAAAATAATAGTCATGTGCCAATAAAAGATATAGCCTCTATGGCATTCGAAAACCGTATTCATATCTGAATTCGTTTCACCGAAAATCTATACCTCGCGAGTGTTGTCACAACCTATATTTTTATTTTATTTTATTTATGTATATATTAATTAAAATTCAAACCTTTTAAATTTTCCTATATTTATACCTTTTTTTTCTTTTTCCCATAAATCAGATTTTTCTTTTGCCCCTCATGCAAATTCTATTTTTGCATTTTTACATAAAAGCTCATGTGGCATGCATGCATGGAAGAGTACCAAATGACATTCATGCCTCATGACAAATCCTAAGGGGCATTTTAGTAATATCCTTTTTATTCATCCATTCTTTTAAATGAAAGGAATGAAAGAGAAAAACCATTCTCTTTCCATTCTTCCACCAGGTGAGAATTCTTCTCATTCTCCTTCTTTCCATTCTTTTTCTTCTTCTTCCTCTCCTTCTCTTCTTCTTCACCCCCTCCCCCTCCTTATGTGGCTGTTGCTGCTGCTTATGCGGCTGCTACTGCTGCTGCTAATGCCTCTGCTGCTGCGGCTACCGGTGTCGGCGTCGCCGCCGGCTGGACGGCCCCCTTTGCTTCTTCTTCTTCTTCTTCTCATCCCCCTTGTTCTCCAATTTCTCTCGATTTTGATTTCAAATTCATTTCTAGGGTTCTAATTTTAACCCAATTTCATTTTTTGTGCCCTAGGATTTTGAATTGGGGCTTGGGATAGAACTCTTATAATAGGAATCATACCCAAAAGCAAGGCAAGCCCTCTCTCCTTCCTCCTCTAGAATGTGTCCCTTGTTAATTATTAATTGATCTTGCATATTGCATGATATCGTTAATTATCAATTGAGTTGTATATTGCATGATAAATATTTATATAAATATATATATATGTAAACATATTCTGAATTATTTTTTTATGAAATTATTGACAATTTCAACCGTAAGGCAATGTAATGTGCTTGCATTTTGTTGTGATTGTGTGTGCATATATGTAGAGATAGATATTTCATCGGAATGATCTTTAAGCTTGAGACTTACGTACATGTATAGGTCTATACACATAGATACTCTTGACACTTTATATATATATATATATATATATATATATATATATATATATATATATATATATATATATATATATAATATATATATATATAACTCAACCTATAAGTCTTGCTACAATTTGGAACTTGACATTTCACTTCAACGAAAATCAACATATATGGTTTTTTTCTAATTTTTTTAAATCATGTCTACTTGTGGTAATTTTGCTAAAGTAGGAAGAGTTTTACCCCTATATATCTCATATATACTCCAAGCATGTTCGTATATCGCCTACACTTTAACTCTTCGTGACACTATGGGAATTCTTGTTAGTCCCATGAAATACTAACATGTAGTTGTAAATTTTCGTACAATAGTTTATTTATATATGTATACTTATGTATTAATTTCATGAAATAAATAAGTCCAACAAGGTTGCCTTCATGGGAGTACTTCAAAATAACTTCAAAATAAGGTTTTATGAATTATTTTATCATTATTTATGTCGTTTAAATTCTGTCCAGATTTGGAAATTATACATATCTAATTAAAATCATTGAAATCACATAGTTAATATATATTCATAGATACCGGTTCATTTAGGTAACTTCACCTATAAATTCTCTAGTCAAAATGACTATTTTGTGCCCTAAAAGTTTGGTTTTAAGTATGAAATTACTTTGGATATGTTAGAAGCTGAATTTGGATTACTTATCTATTTCGTGGATTATTCTTAGAAACTTTACTATGTAGTTTTTCCACTACAACTTGTATGCTTGAGCTTGTGAAGATCTAAAGAATACATTTTATCCAAAGATACATTTTGCACACAAATAAGATTGCTAGCTCGCTAAGGTATGATATCAAATCCTTATTTTCAGTACCGTATATATATATATATATATATATATATATATATATATATATATATATATATATATATATATATATATATATATATATATATATATATATATTGCGTGTTGCCGGTATTGAGAGTTGCTCCACCGAAGGGATCGGCGTACCCGGATATATATATATATATATATATATATATATATATATATATATATATATATATATATATATATATATATATATATATATATATATATTTTATATTGCGTGTTGGCGGTATTGAGAGTTGCTCCACCGAAGGGGTCGGCGTACCCGGATATATATATATATATATATATATATATATATATATATATATATATATATATATATATATATATATATATATATATATATATATTTTTTTTTTTTATATTGCGTGTTGGCGGTATTGAGAGTCGCTCCACCGAAGGGGTCGACGTACCCGGATATATATATATATATATATATATATATATATATATATATATATATATATATATATATATATATATATATATATATATATATATATATATATATATATATTGCATGTTGCCGATGTTGAGGGTTGCTCCACCGAAGGGGTCGGCGTGCCCATATATTATTCTTTGTGTTATGTGTTCTGGAAATATTTCCGGATCAGTAAATACAAAGGAGACTTCGCCGAAATTTTTGGGAATTTCAGGAGATAGTCTCTTTTTCGAGATTTCGGACTCTTTAGAAACTTTTGACTTAAGTTCTAGATTCTTGGAACCATCCATCTCCGATCTATAACATCGGAGGGATTCTTGGAAATCGTTGTCCAATTTGGTACCTTGGAATTTTGCCTTGGTTCTAACACTTCTTGGACTACCTTAGTTTCGGAAAAGACGAAACTAGTACTTGAATGCGACTTGACTTCTAGGACACCCGTTTGGGGGATAGTTTCTCTGAAGTCTGAATGTCTAGAATAGGTTGCATGGGGTTTAGGAGAGAAACCGTTGGATCACACTCGGCTAACTTCTTTGCAATATAAATTTCATTTTCGTACTGATCAGTCCCTGATACTTGTCATATCATTCCACGTTCATAACTCTCCTTTGACTGATGGCTTGCTCGTCGTATTAACGACCTAGTTTTGTTCACTAGAGATTGTTGAAGATCAGGATAGAGATCTGTAGTACACCGAGAACGAACTCTACGATTGACGTGGAACTGATGGATTGTAGTTTTGATTTTGAGAACATTCTCAGTTTTGTAAATTATGTGTTTTAAGAACAATGAATCGAATATGTATAATATGTGTTTTGATGAATCTTGATCAAGTTGTAACTTTATGGACAAATGAATGTCATATCATTTGTGGAATTTTCTGTGATTATGCCTTATATCTATGCCTATTCGGGACCTTACGGGCGACAATCGTAGGGTACAATACGGTATTCGTTGTACAGTTGCGTAGCCTGGGGAGAAGTATCACGTGCCTCGAGTCATCTTGGGAACCGGGGCGTGACACGTCTCTTTTGGTTAGTGGCCCATACAGGTCTAGTCTTTAAGGATAGTGTATAGGTTAAGGAGATTGTATAGGTAGATATTAGATATTCTAAGGACTTACCTGAACTACCCTAGGACAGAGATATTTAAATTGAAGATTGAATTTCTAATTAAAGAATCGAGGATTTTGTAAAGGTTTGGGATATGAATCTTGATTAAACTTCATTTAAGCTTGATGATGCATTATTTCATGACATCGATTTCTTATTCGAGGATTTTTGAGTATAGGTGATGGCTCGATTCATGCCAAGCATTTATTGGGACGGGAGCGACCGAACCTTCTATGGATATGAGCAGTTTGCCCGGAGAGCTTGGCTAGTGGTGGACGATGAGGAACTTCCAGTATTCGGAGTATATTTCTATCGCCTGCGTCCCAAGATTCGGGACATTGAAGATGGAGCTGAGGTTTATTTTGAGAAGGAATTACACCTTATATTCTCCTTGCGAAGGACGGTCCATCTCCATTCACTTATGGATATGAATGGACCATAAGTGAATGGGAGGATATCAATACATATGATAAGATTCTCGAGATCACCTACCTGAAGCTGACAAGGGGTTAGGCACGACAGTTAGGAATAGGGTAGCTTTTGTCTGCTGCACAGCATTTTGAAGGATCAGCAGATATATATATATATATGTATATGTAGATAGATATGATGTGGAGATTTAGAGGAGAAATTTTTGTCTGTTGTACAACATTTTGGAATTACAACAGATGTAAATAGTTTTGTATACGGTTTAGACTATAGAAGTTATGAGTACTTCCTCTTGAAGCATATTGTAACCATATTTTATGAAATGAATGAAATATGGTTCCTTTGGTTCTGACTATCTAATATTGCAATTGCTTTTCATCTCTTTAGTGATTAAGTTACTTCAAGATCCTCTTCCAAATTTTATATTAAGATTTTTCCATCCTTAATATTTAGGAAATATCTTCTTCACCAAACCACGATGCATTGCCAACGGAAACCACCGAGACGCGATCGACAGACGCTATGGAAAATTTTTAGAAAATCTTGGAGGCTAATACCCAACAGATCCAACTTTCCTAAGCTGTGTCTGCAAAGTTATTGGAAAGGTTGGATGTCGCAGCTGCTCCTAAGGCTGGGACCATTTTGAATTTTAGGACGATTAAGCCCCCAGAGTTTAAGGGGACTGAAACTCCTATGGAAGCGGCACAGTGGATTAGAACCACTGAAGGATTACTGAAGGGCACAAAGATCGCACCAGATGACATAGTGTCACTAGTGAGGATTCAGCTGAAAGATGTAGCCGATATCTGGTGGAGCTCCTTACACCCGAAAGAATCTGACAAAATTGTATCTTGGGAAAAATTTAAGGAAGAATTTGAAGAGAGATTCTTTCCCCCGAGCGCCAAGTTGGAGCTGGAAAGGAGATTCCTACATTTGAAGCAGAATAAGACTTCTATCGATAAATACTCGGCAGAATTTACATGGCTCAGTCGGTATGCTTCGAGCATGGTGACTACGAAAAAGGCAAAGGTAGTTTGGTTCATGGAAGGACTGGACGATAAACTGAAGATGAAGGTTGCCCCCTACAGATGTCAAACTTATGCGGAAGTGGTCGAAGCTGCAAGAGACCAAGAAAGGATGCAAAATGATAAGAACAACTCAAAGGCTGGAGGACAAAAGTGGAGTCTGGAGACCGGCTCACCCCAAGAAAGGACTTTGGGACAAGGACAACAGAAGCGTGCTCAGCATGAGCAGAATTGAGTCACGCTAAGTTGTTCTTACTGCGGGAAGTCAGGGCATACAAAGAATAACTGCAGAAGACTTCAGGGAAAGTGTCTGAAGTATGGATCCTCCAACCACCGGTTGAACTAATGTCCCCAAAACAATAGAAGATCTGTAGTGCAGAATAATGCACAGGGACCAAGAGTTGCAAACCAGGGATTTCAGCAAAGGCCTTTCTTTCAGAACAATGAGCCCAGGTTTAATGTTGCCGCAGCACCATAAGCGCAAGGTCATGTTCTTACAGGATATCAGCAGAGACCAGCATTGGCACCTCAAGCACATCAATTTCATCAAGCTCAGAAGGCTGGTTAGAACCACAACAATAATAAGAAAAAGAACCACGGTCAAGCCTTTATGATGGACAGCAATGAAGCAGAAATACCAGGGGACGTGGTAACAGGTACTATACTCGCTTCATCTAGCCCTGCATCAGTACTGTTTGATTCTGGAGCTACTCATTCTTTTATATATGCATCATTTGTATCTGGATATAATATAAAGACTCACCCTCTCATTAGAAAATTGAAGATCCTTACGGACAATGGTGTAGTAGAAGTGAGTCGAATTTGTAGAAATTATCCAATAAAAATAGGAGGAGTAAGTTTTCAGACTAGACTATTAGTTTTTCCCATGAATAGCTATGATGTAGTGTTTGGAATGGATTGGTTAACACTAACATCGGCAATTATCGATTTTGGACAAGGGAAGGTTCAATTTACCATCCCTGGTAGGAAGTTGCATGAGTTTGTTAGAGCACAGAAAGAGTTTGATAAAGTGGAGTTAGAGAGGTTTGAACTAAGGAGTCTTCTGAACCAAGTAATAGAAGAATGGCCAAGGGTGGTGAATGAATTTAAAGATGTATTTCCTGATGAGTTACCCGGATTACCACCGGATAGGGCCGTTGAGTTTAGTATTGATCTAATTCCTGGAGCTGCCCCTATTGCTAAGAAGATATATCCAATGAATAAGGAGGAATTGGCGGAGTTAAATAAACAAATCAAGGAGTTTCTAGCTAAGGAGTTTATCAGACCTAGTGTTTCTCCGTAGGGAGCACCGGGTACTATTTGTAAAGAAAAAGGTTGGGAGTCTGAGATTGGTGATAGATTATAGAGCATCGAATGAAGTGACAATTAAGAATAAATATCCACTCCCTAGGATCGACGAATTATTCGACCAACTTGGAGGAGCGACTGTATTCTCTAAGATAGATCTCCGATCAGGATATCATCAAGTGAAGATAAAGAAAGAAGACATACCAAAGACTGCTTTTAGAACCAGATATGGACATTATGAATTCCAAGTCATGCCTTTCGGATTGACTAATGCTCTGGCCATATTTATGGATCTGATGAATAGAATATTCTACCAATATTTGGATAAATTTGTGATCGTGTTCATTGATGACATATTGATCTACTCGAAGAACGAGGAGGAGCACGAAGAACATTTGAGGATAATACTTGAGACTCTACGGCAGGAAAACCTATATGGGAAGTTGAGTAAATATGAATTTTGGTTAAAAGAAATTTCTTTCTTGGGACACATAGTAAGTGGAGAAGGAATAACAGTAGATCCTAAGAAAATTGAAGCAGTGAAATCATGGCCTACTCCCAAGAATGTAGCAGAGATTCAAAGTTTTGTTGGTTTAGCTGGATACTATAGAAGATTCGTGGAGAACTTTTCTAGAATAGTTGAGCCGCTTACTCGATTGACTCGAAAGAATGAAAAATTCGTTTGAACTGATAAATGTCAAGCGGCATTTGAGGAATTAAAGAAAAGACTTGTCACAGCACTAGTTCTAGCTTTACCCTCAGGATCAGGAGGTTACGAGATTTACAGTGATGCTTCTGGCAAGGGTTTGGGCTTTGTGTGATGCAGCACGGAAGGGTTATCGCTTATGCTTCGCGACAGTTGAAGGTTCATGAAAGAAACTATCCAACACATGATCTGGAATTAGCAGCTGTTGTGTTTGCACTAAAGTTATGGAGGCATTACTTGTATGGTAAACTGATCAAGATTTACACAGATCATAAGAGCTTGAAATATGTGTTCACCCAAAAGGAGCTAAATATGAGGCAACGTAGATGGCTGGAGTTGCTTAAGGATTTTGATATGGAGCTGGAGTATCATCTAGGAAAGGCAAACAGAGTGGCAGATGCTCTGAGTATGAGGCCTGAGGCTTTCTTTATGAACACGCCCAAGGAGATATTGGATGATCTCAGAAAGATGGGGATTGAAGTAATATGCCCAGTAGCAGATGGAATTTAGGAAAGTTTACAAATGCAATCTTCTCTAGTGGAGAGAATTAAGGAAGCACAGAAGAAGGATGTGAAGCTGCAAAAATTGTGGAGTCAAACTGAAGCTGGGGTACAAACTGGACTAATGAAGCATTCTGATGGATCCTTGAGGTTCGGGAGTCGTTTGTGTGTACCATTTGGAG
>JANAVB010025045.1:22500-30171 GCA_029216955.1 Iris pallida
TTCTCAGTTATGTAAATTACGTGTTTTGAAGAACAATGAATCGAATATGTATAATATATGTTTTGATGAATCTTGATCAAGTTGTAACTTTATGGACAAATAAATGTCATATCAATTGTGGAATTTTCTATGATTATGCCTTATATCTATGCCTATCCGGGACCTTACGAGCGACAATCGCAGGGTACAATACGGTATTCATTGTACAGTTGCGTAGCCTGGGGAGAAGTATCACGTGCCTCGAGTCATCTTGGGAACCGGGGCGTGACAAGTACATCTGACTGTAGTAAACCTTTGGTTTTATGACTCAAATATTATATGGTGTCGAATATTCTATTAGCTTTATCCAATATTGACATTATAACTCAAAGATCGAATAGGGCAACTAGGGCATAGTTTTAATAATGCGCTTACTTTAAATTACTTCAACTTAGGGTCATGCCTTACCAGTGCACTGCTGGCTACAGTGAACTCGCAGTCTCGATAATTCAAATAAATGACGACTGTGCACATCTGTCTTGCCATTGTAAGTCATCAAAAAATTTCTCCAACTATATCCATAAGAATTTCGAAGTAGCTTCTAGAAATTCAAACAAGTCAATTATGATAGAAAAATGTAAGTATTTGTCCTTGAATGAAAGTATCGATTTTTGAAAATCAAACGATCGATTAGGTATCAATTTTGAAAATTAAATAATCGATTAGAAAAAATGACTGAACACAAGAGAAGCAAAAAAAAATTAATTTTTATTTCTATAATATTCAAGGATCGAGGAAAAACATATATGTCTTGAATTTCAACAAAAAAAATTGATTCGAAATAAATATATGGATAATTGGACCATGTTAGGCTCAAACTCAAGGGATGAAAATAGAATATTGACTCTTCAAAATAATATGGCCAATAAAAATAAATAAGCAATACCGACCCTATTATATGACGATGTTTAGAGAAGACAGAAAATAAAATTGTACAAATGATCAAGATTAGGAATTGAATCATAGAAAATTCTAATTGACTAGGCGAATAATCTATCCACCTTTGATCCTACCATCAAATTAAAACAAAATAACATATTCTCCTAGAAAATTTCCTCAAATTACCTAATAGGGTCTAGAATTCAATAAATCCTTATCTAAATCACACAGCCTATGTAGCAACCTTAACTACCCAAAAGTCAAATTGAATATGAACTTCCCTATAATATACCTAGTCCTAGCCATTCTCCTAAAATCAAATCAATCCTAATTGTGAATGAGCACTTCCTAGTCGCTGGCTCGTAATAGTACAACTAACTTATGTAATATCACAACTTCGCACAATTTTGCAAAACCAGACCTGCATGGGCCACCAAAAAAACTTGTCACGATCCGCTCCCGCTTTTTGGGATACGAGTACGTAGCCAAGTCCAGCCTACATTGCAGCATCGGCGGTAGTATGCTATCTTGGTCTCAATGTCAACTCAAATGCAACAAATTATATCTAATTGCTCATTTATGACAGCTATTTTATTTATAATTTCAATAATACATCAAAAATGATATTCGGGAACAAGCCCGCTAAAAATAAAAGAACTATCTAGTCTAAAATCTAAGGTCGACCTCCAAGATCTCTCTCTCTCTCGTATGGTCCATAGCCTAAAAGTGGGAAGCATGACAAGTCACCTATAATGATCCAGTCAGAAAAAGAGTAAAGTACAACCCTATTGCAATAATATAACTTAATACAAAATAAGTTAGACAAGTAGGGATACAGTAGAAAATAAAAGAAATATTTATATGAACTGGAAACGATAAACATGTACAAGAAATCACTAGCAAGAACAAGACAACTGAATCATGAATATTGAAGACTAACAGACAGTGTGCATTTGAAATACCTTTCGACATGTGAACGGCTGGGCTAATACGACACATCATAGATGGCTATCACACATATTTAATACGGCTAACCCATACGTAAGGTATATGAATTAGCTATCATTCATTAAATGTTCATTGGGTTTGTTCACATACCTACTTAGCATTTCACCTCTCGACTCACTAAACAATCAATAAACGAGCAATGATACAATCAAGCCTATCGTGTCACAATCGTGTCTCAACAGTATACTCAATGAAATATAATAAAAGATAGCATTATAATAAAATAAGCATATAAATCAATATTGTACTTGCCTGAACTCCTGAATTTTCACAAGTCGAGGATGAGAGAAAATCCAACCTAGAAGCTATCCACCCATATCATACCATCGTACCATGAACCGTGTATGAAAACTATAAGTCAATTCTAAGGTTCCTAATATAAAAATCATAGAAAAATGGCTAAGAAAATAACCTAGCTAATATTATTTAATTTAGAAATAAATTACTTAAAAATATAATTTAACCTAATAATAATCAAACATATTATTTAAACAATTAATTTTGGCTATAAAAAGTCACGGTTCCAATTTTAGAATCTATAACACACAAATCGAGGCATACCATTAACTATCTAGTCAAACATCATAAACGAAATGATTTGAAGATGCATCTTGGTAGATTTCAGTGCCATGAGTGCACCGGAATTGACCGTACCACAAAATCACGATTTGGTCAAAAGTTATCAACGTTATGGCTAACTGTAACGAAATCGATAAATTGTCGGTTAAATTTGAGTTTAAACGAATTTTTGTAAAAATTATATGTTGTAGATATTTGTGTCACCTTTCTAAAACTTTAAACGGATCACAAAATGGAGTTTGGGATCTCCCGAAATCTCGAAAACAGTGCGACGTGTCAATTTTTGGACAACCGACACTCAAATAAATCGTCAGCAATTCACGTAAATAATTACAGAAAATAAAATATATTTTTGGAAAGATAACCTCAATACGCTTCTAACAAAAAAATGGCACTCGAAATAGATATTGAGGTTGATCGCAATCGTCTCGTGAAGTTGGAGGATCTCCAAATAAATTACAGAAAATCCAGAAAATTCCTAGAAAATTCTAGAAAATATTTCTAAGTGTTTAGAACCGAAATAAACATAATTTAACTCAAAATATGATCGTGTGACGACACAGTAAATTCTAAAACCCTATAAAAATAAATTCTATAGGTTTTATTTACGTAAAAACTCCCAAAATTTATAGAAAAATCCAGAAAAAAATCCCATAATATTCTAGAAAATATTTCTAGTCATCTAGAGCCCAAATAAAAATATTTGGTCTCGAAATACCCCTAAATGACCTTACAATAAATTCTAGAAGTCCTGAAAACTAATAATACCTTAAATATTAAATACCTAAAAATATTCAAAAAAATAGAAAAAATATAAAATAGTCGAATAATACATATATAAGCTATCCATCGGTCATATTACCTTAATATGGTCATAGCTCACCTACAAGCTTCGGCATGACTCCCAATGATCATAAAATTAATCATAATCAAATAAAATAAAAAAATTTAAAATTTAAAATATGGGCTTACATGCAGTTAGATGTGTGCAGTTTTGTGTGTGTAAGAAGGGGAAATAAGTAGCATAGGTAATGTCTGTGTGTGTGCACCAGTTTGGGTTGGCAGATAACTATAGGAAGGGTAAGCAACAACAACAGATTTAGGTATTCCTGGAGGAAGAGTGTGGGGTACTACCTAGTGAATGATGTCCCTACAGTTGCTATGACAACAAAGCCTACCAGCAACATGTAGCTATTGGGCCTGAGCAGTGAGTTGGGGGGGTATCTATGTCGTGTACTAAAATACCTGCTAGGTGTATCCTGTGTATAATATAGTGGGTAGCAGATTCTTGCATATGGAGCAAGGGAGTTCTAGAGTAGCAGCTTCAGTCTGCTATGCATTCTTAGCAGCAGATTTCTATAGGAAATAAGGGAGTGGGTGTGTGTTAGTGTATAGTAGGAAGGTTCCTGTAGAGGCTATACAGATAGTTGGAAGCTAGGGTATCTAGAATAGGGAGCAAAGCTTATTCGAATCTGTGTTGACTATGCACATGTGTGTACACGTATAGTGAGTTGCAACTGATAGCAGTTTATATAGAGTTGGACTACATAGGCAGTGTGCAGCTCATGTGCATGTGTAGCACCTTTGAGTGAGTGCAATATGTGTGTGTGTGTATATATGTATTCATATATGATAACTAGGTAAATTTACCTATGTAGGTAGCAGTAGGTAAATTTAGGTACATTAGCACTAGTGTGTATATATATGTATTCATATATGATAACTAGAAGAAGGGTAATGATATGGAGCATGGGTAAAGGAAAATAGTACATAGGTTCATTAGGGTTGTGGTATCATGACGTAGGCTATGCCAGGTAACAAGTAGGGCATGGTATCTTAGGGGTAAATGATCCAGTATATATATATATATATATATATATATATATATATATATATATATATATATATATATATATTTATATATATATAGGTAAACCATAGGAATTAGCATAAGCCAACCTATAGGGCAACCAAGACCTAGAAAGCCATAGAGCCTAGAAATAGGCTAGATGTTCAAATTTTAACTCAGATATTGATTCTATTGATCGAATTAATATAGGTTCACTGGGCAACGACTAGGACACCGGTTCAATCTAGTTTTCAGCTTGGATTGCAGGCAAGCACATGTAGTGTTTACCTTTCATTTCCTGATTTGTCTCTATTTTATTATTTAAATATTCTTATCGTGTTCATGTCACTTTTGCTACATGTGATTAGTGTTTTATGGATTCTATTCTTGATGTTCATGATTTTCGTGCATCATGTTTATCGTGTTTACCGTGATTCATGCATCTTACATGTCGTGACTTGAATCGATGAACGCTAGTGTCGGGTCGAGAAATACCTCGGTTGACGTGTGAACTACCATATCTATTCTCTGTGTCTAATCGCGTGGATAGCAGTCACACATCTCACGTGTGATTTGCCATAACGTGTGGATAGTAATCGCACATTCTCATGTGTGATTGCCATATTGCCCGAGCCATTCACATGTCAAACTTGGTATTTCAAAACACATAGAAGTTAGAACTTCCTGACATACTTCTTTATCTAGTTCATGTCATATTTAACTATTCTTCTCATATCACTATAAGAAAAAAAGCTTTTCTTGATGGTTTTTCCATCAAGAAAGGTATCTTGACGGTTGCGGGTCCGTCAAGTAGGCCAGAGTCACGAAAAGTCTCCCATTTTCTTAACGGTCGCCGGCAGGATTTTCTTGACGATTTTTGGCCGTCATATGAAATAGTTTTCTTGACTGTTTCTAGCCGTCAAGATAGTAGTTTGGAGAAACCGTCAATGTCAGTGAAAACGTTTCCTGACTCCAGCCTATATGTCGTCTATTAGCCGTCAAGAAAACCTTTTTTTTACGAACAAAACCCGTCAGGAAAAGCATTTATTCACGGCTATTATGCAACATGATTTGAATTAAAATTGACGTTTGACAACCGTTAAGAGAAGTTAGCCAAAATACCGTCAAAAGAAGCTTGCCAAAATTCCATCAAGAATTATATAATATTAATCAAACACACAAAATATCAATCCAGAAGATATACATACAACAAATTACTATAAAACCCAATTTTCATGTTAACAAACTGTATTGTTCATACACCAAAAACTTCCAACACGTCCCACCACAAACATCTATTACTTGTCCAACCACAAAATATATCCAACATCTATATGTAGTTTCTATACCACTTAAACATCCAAAGTGTGATAATTATACAAATAAAACCAAAATAAGTAGCAAATCCGACCGGAGCACATCCTTTCCATATTTACAGCATTTCCCTATTCACAGCATGTACCTTCATTTTTCAGCGAGTTCCTAAGAGAACAAGAACACAAACTATCAATACTTTCCTATATATTCTTATATAGATATTGAACTCAGTATTACAGAAGTATCAATATGAGGCATCATTATTGCTGCATACACAAGAACTCGAGACAATTTGAAAACTTGATAAAAGTTTAAAGCAATATTGAAACCATAACACAAATTACTTCCCTAGATGCCTTCGTACTAAAGAAGTATCAATATCAAATTACTAAATGTGTTTGGATGAAAGACCAACTAAAATAAATTAAAAACTTCTTGTATCGCATGATTTCATAGCATAGATCGATTTGATTTAGATAATAGCTGATATTATATTACGAGGAAACATAGCAAAGCTAAGTTATCAATCATGTAAAGTTTCTCATTGATGATTAGATATCGGTTCAATTTGTTGTACGGGACGGGGCCATGCGGCTCCGAGTACGTACTTGAATGAATATGGGTAAAGATGCATACAGGTAACCTGGAAATGTTTAGATACATAAAGGTATCAAATTGGACATAGAATAATAATAACAATAACAGCCTGGAAACACCAATTTTGTCAAAAATCACTGCCAACTTCAATAACTGATGTAGTGTAAAGAAGTACAAGGTAGTATAATAAAGCTACAAGCAGCAGGCTAGAGGCAATACACACTGCAATATACAGAGTATCAGAGTTTTAAGCTCAAGCTTGAGTATCAGAGTTATAGCCAGCTATAACCTGCTTTTATACATTGAAGTCTATACATTGAAGGAAATCTAGTGATCAAGGCATACAGTTAGTTACTTGAGAACTAAAGGAAAAGGAGACAGTACAATGGCTATTGGGAGATAGGTTCAGTATCAAGCATTAACAAGTTAGTAGAGGAGAGGAGCTCAGTAAAAGTCCAGTATCAGTCCAGTATTAGAGGCTTCTTCTCTCTACATGGCATTATTAAATCCAATACTTCAATTATGTCCTCATTCTAACATGGGGTATCAGACAATATGGACATGTATCTGAGTCAGCTAAGACCTGAGTCAATAAGCCAGCTCATTAAATTGTAATGCAGCTCATCAAGCAATTTTCATCCTAGTTAGTAAGCACAGTCAATTTGTAATTAGTGAATAGAAAGGAATGAAATCCTCACTATATACAAGAGGATATAAGGAAGAATAGGTTATCAGAGAATTGAGTTGTTATTTTTTTCATTCCAGTTTTCCTTTACAGTTTTTATATATGCCTAGGGAATTCACCCATTCGTTACTTTATACCGTATTTCAATGGTCCAGCACACAAATTAAATGCATATATTCACTGTAGATGAAGTCTAAAATTACCTGCAATGATTTGTTAGATAAGGAACTACAAAACATATTCCATCCACTCTGTATGAACTTTATTAATTTCTTCGAAATTATATTCTCCCTTTTGATTGTACTGTTTGTAATAGGAAGAAAAAAATAAAACTGTTAATGTCTAAATATACATGTCGATTAAGAAAAACATCACCTTTGGATTAAGTAAGGTTCGATCAGATGTGATCTTTTTCATATATCTTATCACGTAGTACCCACATTCGACAGATCCGGCTTGTTCTAGCGCGTAATCATAAAAAATTAAGCAAAGTCCTTACAAACTTGTATTTATTTTTCATTTACATTAATAAGAGAGAAATATAGTGTACCTTAATTGTTATCTAATTCAATTTCATTTTTTTGACTTGATTTTCCATTTGAGCATGAAACATCCGAAGTCCACTATGCAAATAAAAGCGAATAATATAAATAGTCATTATTAAATCATCTAATAAGTACCTTAATTATAGTCGTGACATCCATAAGATATGGTACAA
>JANAVB010025046.1:0-167358 GCA_029216955.1 Iris pallida
TCCCTTGGACATGTGAACTTTGAAGACGAAAGCTTTTGAAGATACTGAAGGCAGGAAGCCTCTGATGGAACGAAGGCAGAAGCCTCTGATGAACTGAAGGCGAAGATCCTCTGAAGAACGCGGCAGCTTGGACAAAAATTCTGATCTCTCTTGATCTTGTCCGTCCCCCCGTTGAATGGAAACGAAACTCTATTTATGAGTTCTGAAATAACTGTTTTGGGCAGTTATTCTGGAGAGTGCTGGTTGAAGTGCGCCTGTTTGAGCACGTATGACAAACTGTGCCTGTTTTGAGCACGTATGACAACTGCCCTGTTTTCCACACTCCATTATCACGAACGTGCACCAACTGCTCTAGACGTGGCATTATTGATTGACATGCGCTTGTCGGTACATTAGTGGGACCGTGTTGGACATGTAGAGTGGTATTCGACGTTGATTAGTCAAAGTACGCCTGTTTCAGGGACACGTGGTAAGCTCTGAATTGATGTTTTTTAACTGCGCCTTCTTCGTAGCGCAATCTGCAAGTGTGCTGGATTTGGATAGAAGTAGGCGCAATCTGCGAAGTGTGCTTGATATAGTCAAAAGTAGGCGCAGTCTGTTGATAGCGCCTAGTTCTTTGATGTAGGCACGGTCGTTTTAGACAGCTGTCATATCTTTCCGAATGCTGTGTTGTCAGAGTAGTGATAGATATCTCTTCGATTTCCGTGCTATCAGATAATGATGATTATGTGATCTACGTGCGGTTTGAGAAGCGCGCCTCTCTGAGTACTGAATAGGCACTATTTGAGTTTGATTGAGAAATGGGCGCCATTTAGTTAAATTGGTTGCTTAAAAACTAGGCACACTCCGCCGTTGAATGAAACTAGCACAGTCTGCCCTGTTGACGGAAAACTAGGCGCAGTCTGCCCAGATTCATGAATTAGGCGCAGTTTGGCTAGCTGGCTGAAAACTAGGCACAGTCTGCCCTGTTGACGGAAAACTAGGCACAGTCTGCCCAGATTCATGAATTAGGCGTAGTTTGGCTAGCTGGCTGAAAACTAGGCACAGTCTGCCCTGTTGACGGAAAACTAGGCACAGTCTGCCCTGATTCATGAATTAGGCGCAGTTTGGCTAGCTGGCTGAAAACTAGGCGCAGTTTGATTTTTTTTTTTCGACCTACAAGACCCCCTTCAAAGTTTTCGAAAGTTGATTTTATTCAAAATTTCAAAATACTTTGAATTTTGAAAATCAAATCAAGTTGCGCATAGGCTAAGCTATCTGCGCGATCTGGAAGGATTAGCCTCACGTTTCAGACATTTATGAATATCCAAATGATGAATCTTCATTTTTCAAGACTGATTGAATTCAATTCTTTATGGAGGAATATGAACCACCGGATGATGTGAGGAACGGGATAAACCGTTAGATGATGAAGATGAACGGTATAAACCGTCAAATGGTGTGATGAACGGGATGAACCGTCAAATGATGATAATGAACGGGATGAACCGTCAGATGTGAAGATGAACGGTATAAACCGTCAAATGATGATGATGAACGGGATGAACCGTCAAATGATAATGATGAACGGGATGAACCGTCAAATGAATGTGATGAACGGGATAAACCGTCAAATGAATGTGATGAACGGGATGAACCGTCAGATGTGATGAACGGGATGAACCGTCAGATGTATGTGATGAACGGGATGAACCGTCAAATGATAATGATGAACGGAATGAACCGTCAAATGATAATGATGAACGGGATGAACCGTCAAATGATAATGATGAACGGAATGAACCGTCAAATGATAATGATGAACGGATGAACCGTCAAATGATAATGATGAACGGGATGAACCGTCAATAATGATGAACGGATGAACCGTCAAATGATATGATGAACGGATCCGTCAGATGTATGATGATGAACGGGATGAACCGTTAAATGGATGTGATGAACGGGATGAACCGTCTAATGATGATAATGAACGGGATGAACCGTCAAATGATGATGATGAATCATCAAAATGTCTGCTGGGGATTGAATGAACGGTTGTATGTCAAACTTTCAAGAAATCTGCCCAGCAAGATCTCTTCTTCGGTTAATGGTTCAAGAGAAACCATATTGCAGCTTTTAAACTTGCATTTGGAATTTTCTTTTGCTTGGATAAAGAAGAGGCGGAGGCTTCAAAATCTGAGACCAGATCTGGATGAATCCACAAGATTTCCCCTTTAGAAGTAGTCAAGGGGAAAATCCTTCATGTCGGGGAGGAGGAAGGTTCACGAACTCCAGAGTAGTCCGAGGAATGGGAACTACGCCTTCTTCAACCTGCAGAGGTGTGAAGTCACCGAACTGAACAGAGACGACATTAGCCGTCACCGTCTTTTCGTCCTGTTCGAGAGTTACTGCTCCAGATTTGATCATCTCTTGTATTTTTCCTTTAAGCACATAGCATGCTCGAGTAGGATGTCCGATGAATCTGTGGTAAACACAATACTTAGGATGATCAGTCTTACCAACCTCTTCCGGCCTTTTGGGGTCGGGCAATTGAAGTTTGTTGCTTTTGGTAAGACAGTCGAAGATCCCATGATGTCATCTCATCGAAAGAGTATTCTCTTGGACGCTGCGGTCTCTGGGGTTGCTGAGACGAAGTAGGAGCAGGTTGAGAAACGTTGACAGCTAACACTTCTTTGCTTCTCAAGTCAATGGCCAAAGTTTCCTTAGGAGCAGAGGTATCTTTGCCTTTTCTATTATTATTCTGGCGATTGTTGTTAGAGTTTGAGCCATGATCGCCTTGGTCAGGATTCATGTGAACCCCCAATGTCTTGAATTTTTCAGCGCTGAGTTCTGCTGCCTTAGCATTGATAATGAAAGAAGGCCAGTCTGGAATTGAGTTGCCCCTGTCCACATACTGATAATTGGCAAGAGATTATTCTTGCAAGTATCAATTGTAACAGCAGATGGAGTTCCCATTGGCATTTTGAGAGCTTCGCGACGGAACCTCTCGATAAATTGCTCAGCAGGCTCATTATTTCTTTGTTTAATTTTAATGAGGGCTGACATAGTCATGTCATTGACGCCTTCATAAAATCGTTCAAGGAACATCTGTTTGAAACCAGCAAAAGAAGTGATACATCCGTCTGGTAGACTTCGGTACCAGTCATAAGCAGCGCCAGTTAAGCAACTGACGAATACCCGAGTAAGAAGGGCATCATTAGGCTGAAGAGGATCAGTCATCAATTCAAAATGATTAATATACTGATTGGGAGATGAAGTACCATCGAACTGCATAATGGTGGGGAATTTGTATTTTGGCGGAAACTGCATTTTCTTCCATTCGGCGGGATAGGGTTGTTTAATGCCCAACCGTTGTAAGCCTTCCCTTTGTGTATAGGCTTCAAATTGATTCCGCAATTGTTCAACAGCATCATTAGCATTCCCTGAAGATTGAGGATTGCTAGATTGATTAGTAATAGCCGGAGGAGGAACCGCATGGTAAGCATCACCCCCAGCACCAGTTTGGCTAAAAGTAACCTGAGCTGGTACTGTGATGTTTGGAAGAGGTGGTACCCCCAGACCAGGGTTCTGAGGAGTGGAAGAAATCAATGGTTCAGGAGTTATGACCGGTGGAGTGTGCTGAGCCATAATAACATCATGCATTTTAGCCATCATTTCGGCCATAGTCTTCAATTGTTCTTCTAGTGCAACAATCCTTTGATTCTGATTGTTAGAACCAGAAGCATCTTGTTCTTCAACGACGTATGCTGTCACTTCTCGTGCCATGACAGATGACACAGTTTGTTCAGAGCCATCACTGTCGACAGCAAAGTCTGAATTACCCCCATCATGAGAAGTAGACCGATCACTGTAAGGAAGATTCCTTTGACCGATTGTTTCTCGGCTTCGAGATCGAGTATGCTGGTAAACACCATCATCTGATTCTCTAAGTCGGTCAAGAT
The DNA here is from genome assembly GCA_029216955.1 of Iris pallida. Classification (NCBI taxonomy): domain Eukaryota; kingdom Viridiplantae; phylum Streptophyta; class Magnoliopsida; order Asparagales; family Iridaceae; genus Iris; species Iris pallida. Next base: position 3,945 of record JANAVB010025046.1, read on the forward strand.
AGTGCTGGCTAGGTCTCCGGGTCTTTCCGTGCTTGCATTTTCTACCCCCAGAGTCTCTGGAAGTCATGTTGACGGAGGCAAACATTACCTCTTCTTCATCATCACTCTTTTGATCAACAGAAGGGAAAGTCAGACGCTCGAAGACAGAACGTTTGGTTGTTTGGCAACAACATTTGATAACCACTTCGTGAGGATGATTGCAATGATGAACTTGTGATTGTTTGGGAGAACTGGGGGTGATATTCCGTTTCTGCCTGAGATGATCCCGAAGATCAGAGACAATGGGACGAGAAGAAGTAGCAGGGATATACTCATAGATGACATTTGGAACATGATTCCGATTTCGTAAATGTTCGATTCCATGAGTATAAAGAGAGGTACTCATCTGATTGGCGTAATTGTCAGGATTCTTGCCCCAAAAGGTTGATATTGAGGTAAGTTAATCTTAGCATATTTGCGTTTCACAGAGGTAGGTTTTGATGCCCGTAAATCATTTAAACCGCCCCTGAAACCTCAGTTTGTGAAACTTGTAATTTGCCTTGTTCGGATCGTGAAATCCGCAAATTAGGCAATTCCTGAATATTTGCCTTGGGAGTAGGTAAAATGCCTCTCTGATTAGTACGAGAACCTTTGTAAAAAGTTTTGTACTAATAGGTGCAGAGACACTATCAGTTGGATCCTCCTCGATAAGAATCGAAGAAGACTTGGAAAAGGCCAGAGGACCTTTCCATTGTTTTGAGATGAAGGGATAGCTAAAGAGCATTTCCCTCTGTTATCTTCCAAGTTTTGAGCTTGGGAAGATGGGAGAAGACCAAGGGGCCTTTTCCTTTTGATGAATGGAAGAAGGAAGCCAAAGGACTGTCCTCAGCAAACTGAGCCTGAGCAGTTTGGGGTTTCTGGATTCTGGAGTGATTCGGAGTAGACTGCGTCTGTAGCAGCAGATGTATTGGATTGAGCCTTGGCAGCAGCAGAATTTGTTGTGCCAATTTGGCACAAACTGTGCCAGAAGAAGGTTTGGTGGCAGACTGCGCCTGAGTAGACTGTGCCTGTTTAGTCAGGAGCAGATGTATTGGATTGAGCCTTGGCAGCAGCAGAAGATTTGACTTGTGCCAATTTGGCACAAACTGTGCCAGAAGAAGGTTTGGTGGCAGACTGCGCCTGTTTCCCTAAGGAGAGAATAGACTGCGCCTGATTGTGAGGCAGAGATTGTGCTGTTTTGGCATGAACTGTGCCAAAAGATGGTTTGACAGCAGACTGCGCCTGTTTCTCTAAGGAGAGAACGGACCGCGCCTGATTGTGAGGCAGAGATTGTGCTGTTTTGGCATGAACTGTGCCAAAAGATGGTTTGACAGCAGACTGCGCCTGTTTCCCTAAGGAGAGAACAGACTGCGCCTGATTATGAGGCAGAGATTGTGCTGTTTTGGCATGAACTGTGCCAAAAGATGGTTTGACAGCAGACTGCGCCTGTTTCCCTAAGGAGAGAACAGACTGCGCCTGATTGTGAGGCAGAGATTGTGCTGTTTTGGCATGAACTGTGCCAAAAGATGGTTTGACAGCAGACTGCGCCTGTTTCCCTAAGGAGAGAACAGACTGCGCCTGATTACCAGAGATAGATACTGGTGTCTTATAAACAGCAGGTTGTGCCGAGGAAGTGGCAGCGTTCTTCATTAGAGAAGTAACAGAGTTCTTGGGAGCCCACACTGAGCGAGTCTTGCTCTTGACGGAAGTCGTAGTGCGCGAGGAGGGCTTTGTGCATTAATCATTGCTTCGTAAGCCGTTTGGTCGACTTTCACGACCAAAGTCTTCTGCGTCTCCGATAGATGCCGTGTCACATTGAGTTGTCACCTTTCATCAGAGGAAAAGGTCGTCCCCAGCAGAGTCGCCATTTTGTTTGCAAAAACAAAAGTATAATCTTTATTTCACAAACTTTGTAAAGAATATTACAAGAATTCTGGGAAAGTACAACTATAGGAATCCGATCTGAATGACGATCGCTTTATCCCTTGGACGATGTGAACTTTGAAGACGAAAGCTTTTGAAGATGACTGAAGGCAGGAAGCCTCTGATGGAACGAAGGCAGGAAGCCTCTGATGAACTGAAGGCGAAGAGCCTCTGAAGAACGCGGCAACTTGGACAAAAATTCTGATCTCTCTTGATCTTGTCCGTCCCCCGTTGAATGGAAACGAAACTCTATTTATAGAGTTCTGAAATAACTGTTTTGGGCAGTTATTCTGGAGAGTGCCTGGTTGAAGTGCGCCTGTTTTGAGCACGTATGACAAACTGTGCCTGTTTTGAGCACGTATGACAAACTGCGCCTGTTTTCACTCCATTATCACGAACGTGCACCAACTGCTCTAGACACGTGGCATTATTTGATTGACATGCGCTTGGTCGTGTACAGTTAGTGGACACGTGTTGGACATGTAGAGTGGTAGTTAGACGTTGAATTAGTCAAAGTGCGCCTGTTTCAGGGACACGTGGTAAGCTCTGAATTGATGTTGTTTTGAACTGCGCCTTCTTCGTAGGCGCAATCTGCAAAGTGTGCTGAGTTTGGATAGAAGTAGGCGCAATCTGCGAAGTGTGCTTGATATAGTCAAAAGTAGGCGCAGTCTGTTGATAGCGCCTAGTTCTTTGATGTAGGCACGGTCTGTTTAGACAGCTGTCATATCTTTCTCGAATGCTGTGTTGTCAGAGTAGTGATAAGATATCTCTTTTTCCGTGCTATCAGATAATGATGATTATGTGATCTACGCGCGGTTTGAGAAGCGCGCCTCTCTGAGTACTGAATAGGCACTATTTGAGTTTGATTGAGAAATGGGCGCCATTTGAGTTAAAAGTAGGCGCTGTTTGTTTGTTGACTGAAAACTAGGCACAGTCTGCCCTGTTGACGGAAAACTAGGCACAGTCTGCCCTGTTGACGGAAAACTAGGCGCAGTCTGCCCAGATTCATGAATTAGGCGCAGTTTGGCTAGCTGGCTGAAAACTAGGCACAGTCTGCCCTGTTGACGGAAAAACTAGGCACAGTCTGCCCAGATTCATGAATTAGGCGTAGTTTGGCTAGCTGGCCGAAAACTAGGCACAGTCTGCCCTGTTGACGGAAAACTAGGCACAGTCTGCCCTGATTCATGAATTAGGCGCAGTTTGGCTAGCTGGCTGAAAACTAGGCGCAGTTTGATTTTTTTTTTTTCGACCTACAATTACAACAAAAATGAATTTAAGTAGGCAATTCTAATTTATGACATAAGGTTTATATCTAAATAGAACAAAAAAAAATTGAGCAGGTTATCAAGGTTATAGCTTTAATTCTGGGAAATTTTAACTAACCAAGTGTATAGTGTATCCACATGGGGTCATATCGTCATATCAAAGTAAGCGTGTACCTATAGAGTTCTAGCAAGCAATCTAAATTGCATGGCCTATATGTTAACCTTAACTACCCAACGGTCAATTCGAACAAGGGACTCCTAGTCCTAGTCATTATCTTAAACCATTTTAATCCTAATTATGAATGAGCATTTTCTGAGCGCAGGCTCGCAATAGTACGACTATCGTACCATCACGAGTTCGCAATCTTTTGTGAAATCAGACCTGCATGGGCTACCACAAAAACTTGTCACACCCGCACCCACTTTTCGGATACGAGACGTGACCAAGCCAGCCTACGCCGCAGAGTCGGCGGTAGAACGCTGTCAAGCCCGCAAGAAATAAATGCTCAAAGAAATAAACATTATATATTTGCTGCTCATTCATATTTCTAAGTTTATTACAACATTTATAAGATTTATAATTAAAGAAAATACAAGATTTTACAATTAATGAAATTGAGTACAACTGCTATCTATTTCTAGGTCGACCTTAGCATACCCAAGTCTTCCCAGTGCTAAGAGTGATCGCGGCTAAACCTGAAAATGATGGTTTCCAGTCAGGAATGGAACAAGTACACAAATCGACGGTAATACAAAACACAATAGAATTAACAAGACATGAAAATAGCATATGGAATATGAAAGCTAGTAAGAAAACTGATGACGTAGCACGTAGAGAAGTAAACAAGGAAAACTAATAAAAGACATCCATCTAGGTGGTGTGAAATATCTGTTTCGACATGTGAACGGCTAGGGGTAAATCCGGTACCTGTACGTGTCGTGCACAGGTGCTATTGTTCACGAATAGACATCATAGGGATAGTTCTGGGTAGTCCACATGTCTACTAAGATATTCCCCTCCCGACTACTCCGTGTGACGAGCGTGTCAACAAGCAGCAAGATATATGTATAGACATGAAATGAAAAGACTACTATGAATCGAAAGCAATCAGAGAGTGCACTTGCCTGAGGTCCTTAGCTGAAGAAACCAATACTATACCATACAATGAGCCATAATCAATCATCACGTGCAGAAGTCTCCAGATGCTGAAATAAACAGAACCAACGTTCTCAGAATAGTCAAATTAGCTAGAATTACCTGTCCTTAAGTCCAATTCTGGAAACAGGGGCAAAACAGTAATTTCGGGCAAAAACGATGTCCGCCGTTGGACCCGCTTTGCACCGAAAAGCATGCCAAAGTCAACGGTCTCTAAAGTCATCAAACTACATGTCTACGGGTCTGATTTTCTGATACGAACCCAACCGTATGTCCAGAGTTGGATTCCGGCGGGCCGTGCACAAAATCGCCCGTTGAGTGGGATCGTGGGGCCCGCAAAACGACGATTTATCAACGGTCTCGGAATCGGACCAAACTTGGCATACAGGACCAGAAAAATGATACAGACCGTTGGCGCAAGTTTCGTCTCGATCTGACGAGCGTGCACAAAGTAATTGGAGAATTTGCAAAGTGCACGATACGGTGAATTTCGACGGATACGCATCAAATTCGTCGCGCACACGCGACCAATTTGAATTCCGCCAAAGCCCACACGACTACGAAGCCGTTACGCAGCTTTCGATGCTTACGGTTCACGACCACGTTGCCCGGAATGGCGGAACGCACGTCGTGTGGAACAATTTTCTAGTTTTGAAAACAGATTTTTCGTCAACTTTACCCTAATTTTAAACAGCAATTAATCAACAAGAATTAATTCTAAAATAGCGTTTCCATCCTAGTTAGGTTGTCTAGAAGTCTGTTCAAGCGGTTTTTGAAATCTCCTACTATTCTGTTCAGAAAGTGTCCGTCAAGTTGGGTGTTTGGTCCGTTCAATTACTCTGTTTCTAATATATTTTTCGTCGATTTTGAGTCAACTTTCTGGACAACCTCGGGCGTCGATATTCAAACTAAAAGAAGATGATGGAGTCGTATATATAGGCTACGTACCGAAGAAGACAAATCGTGGAATGATTAGCCGAGGAGGTAGCTATCTTGTTGCGAAGTTGCCTCCGCGGCTACTGCTGTTGTCTCTGTTCTCTATTTCAGTCAATCATGCGCGCGCGCGGCTATTCCAGCCGGCGACGGCAACCCTCGAGAGTGCGCGTGCTCTCGCGGGGTACGCCCAGGTGGCTGGGGGTCGTGGTGGCTGTCCGCTGTGTTCACAGGGTTAGGGTTTGTTATCTCCCCCCTCTCGAGCGCGCGGCGCGTTTAATAGGTTATGTTTGGTTTAAGGGTGGCTTGGGGTCGGTTGGCCATTGACTTGGCTGGGATGGGCTTTAAAGTCGGGCTGGGAAGTAAGGTCCTGTGGGAGGCTGGCTGTGGGGAACATTTGGTCGGCCTGTGGGCTGCTCTGGATGGGGCTGAGCCCATGGCCGAGAGCTACCACTGCTTCATTGTTCTCTTTTTCTTTTTCTATTTCTTTTCTCATTCTTTTTCTATATCTTTTAATTAGCAATATATTTATATATACATCCATATATACACTATTATATATATTTATATACAAAAATACACACACCCATACACTCAATACATATATACTTCTATATCTATATTCCTATATACTTACACATATACGCTTTTTTTTTATATAAGTAACATATACACATATACGTATTTCGTATATTATATAATACCTACATATACATAGATACGTTATATATATATATATATATATATATTATATATATTTATATATATTATATATTATATATATTATATATTATATTATATACATGTAAATATATATATATATATATACGTAATTATATATATATATATATATATATATATACATTAAAAAAAAAAAAATATATATATATATAAATATAATATATATATATATATTATATTATATATATATATATCTATAATATTATATATATATATAATTTTTATATATACATGTATTTATATATATTCACATGCAGATAACCAATAATAATAAAATAGTATCATTTCATAATACTCTCAATATATTGATAATATAATAATAAGAATAATAATAACAATAACGAAGTTCGATAAACCAAATAAAGGCGTATATATTATAATATATATATATGTACAGTCTAAAAATAATCGTCTAATAAAATAAATTAATAGTAAAAAATATTTTACAATTTCGGAAAGGGGAGCTACAACCCTCGGTTCGAAGTCTCTTCCCCCTATGAACAACGTGGAGCCATGAAATAAATACAATGAAGGAAATTGAGAGATTGATATAGTGAAAAGTGTTGAGATATCCTTGATGATGGAATATGAAGGAGAATGATAGAGCCTTCTCCTTGAGTTTTGAGAAGAGATATGCTCTAGGAAGAAGAACTAGGGTTAGGGTTTGGAGAAAATATGTTTGGAGAAGTGTAGAGGGTGGCAATGGGGAGAAAGAAGAGGAGAACCTGAATATAGTGTAAGGATTCCAATGGTCAGAACAATATGGACCATTGGATCAACTCATGATCAGCGGCTGAGGCTGCTCTCGATTCTGGAACAGCCATACGAATTCGGCCCGAACTCTGGATAAGGCAGAGTTCGGCCCGAATTCCGGATTCTGTAAACAGAACAGAAATCAGGCTAAAAGTTTGATAAAAAGTGAGAGATCAAAGAGTATGATAATACAAATTTGAGATAGACTAAATATGAGAAAGAAAAATGAACACTGAAGTAAAGTGAAGTATAGAAAATTTAAATTTTGGCATGTTAAAATAAAAATGAACCATGTAATAAACAAGGAATTATGCCATAATTCAATATTTTGAAGTTGTCATGGGTTAGCTGCAGGGGCCGGATCCCAGCTAGCGGTAGTCCTGAGGACTAGTGTACCGTGTCGCTTAGGCTTTTACGCCTTGTTGTCAGAAGGACCCTTTCGGCTTGTACCCATAGCAATTTCATCATAAAAGAATTAAGACATACTCGATATTTACGCAGGTTTATTTTAATTAATAACGGCTTCGTCCAAAATTCCAAGTTCACGACAGAGAAAATTGAAGCTCTCTTCGGATAATGGTTTTGTAAAGAAATCTGCTAGCTGATGATCAGTGTCAATAATTCTAAGTTAATTGTCATTTGCTGATGATCACGCAAAAAGTGGTGACGTATTTCAATGTGTTTCGTGTGTGAGTGACATATGGGGTTCTTGGTGAGATTTAGCACTAGTGTTGTCATAAAAGATTAGAATGTGCATAAAGATAAGTTGTAATCTTTAAGAGTTTGCTTCATCCACAGAATTTGTGCACAACAACGCCCAGCTGCGATGTATTCAGCTTCTATTGTGGATAGTGCGACAGAATTCTACTTCTTGCTAAACCAAGAGACTAGAGCCTTTCCTAATAAATGACACGTGCCACTTGTACTTTTACGGTTGACCTTGCATCCGGTAAAATCAGTATCAGATTAACCAATGAGGTCAAATGATGTTGATTTGGGATACCATAGGCCCACTGTTACCGTACCCTTAAGGTATCGAAAGATACGCTTAACAACAGTCATGTGTGATTCCTTAGAATTAGCTTGATATCTAGCACACAGGCAAACGCTAAACATAATATCAGGGCGACTAGCAGTTAAATAAAGTAGACTGCCTATCATACCTCGATACTTACGTTGATCCACAGGTTTGCCGCTTTCATCTGGTTCTAGTTTAGTTGTAGTAGCCATTGGAGTGCTGATTGGTTTGACGTTGTCAAGGTCGAATTTCTTCAGCATGTCCTTTGTATACTTCGACTGACAGATGAAAGTTCCATTTGACATTTGTTTGACTTGCAGTCCAAGAAAGTAGTTAGCTCTCCCATCATGCTCTTCTCAAACTCGGTCTGCATACACTTGGCAAAATCTTGACAGAAGGTTTTATCAGTAGATCCAAATATAATATCATCAACGTAAATTTGCACTAAGAAATAGTGTCTTTGAAAGATTTTATAAAAAGTGTAGTGTCAACTTTCCCTTTTGAAAAACCTTTTTCAAGTAAGAAATTGCTTAGTCGTTCATACCAAGCTCTAGGGCTTGTTTGAGGCCATATAGCGCTTTATTCTGCTTGAAAACATGGTCGGGAAATTTATAATTTTCAAAACCAGGGGGTTGTTTAACATAAACCTCCTCCTTAATAAATCCATTCAAGAAAGCACTTTTAACATCCATTTGAAATAATTTGAAATTTTGAAAATTTGCAAATGCACAAAGCATCCGAATGGATTCCAATCTCGCAACAGGAGCATACGTCTCATCGTAGTCGATACCTTCCTCTTGGTTGTATCCTTGGGCTACTAGACGAGCTTTATTGCGTGTAACTGAACCATCTTCATTTACTTTGTTTCTAAAAACCCATTTAGTACCAATAATCGAGTGATTGCCGGCCTAGGAACGAGTTCCCATACTGGCTCCTCTCGAATTGGTTGAGTTCCTCTGCATGGCAGAAATCCAAAATTCATCATTAAAAGCTTCTAAAATGTTTTTCGGCTCAATTTGTGAAATGAAGGCGGTACTAGCAATATCTCTAATGATGATCTCGTAGTTACTCCACGTGAACCTCACCTATTACCAAATTTTCTGGATGTGAAGGCTTGGAAGAGAATTTCTTTGGCAAGCGTTCCAGAGAATTGGTTTCAGTGGTGGTATTCATTGGAGTAGAAGTTGATGGCTCAACATCATCATCAAGAGTGGTTGCTGCACTGTTATCTTCATCAAAGTCACATTGGTAGACTCTTCCACAATTAATGAGCGTTTGTTAAACACTCTATATCCCTTGCTCTTGGCAGCATAACCAAGGAAAATACCATCGTCAGCTTTGGCATCAAATTTGCCTAAGTTGTCTTTGGTGTTAAGGATAAAACATCTACAACCAAAAACTCTAAAATAAGAAACATTTGGGGTTCTTCCAAACCAAATCTCATAGGGTGTTTTCTTCGTAATAGGACGAATAAGCACCCTATTTAAAATATGGCATGCTGTACTGACAGCTTCAGCCCAAAAGTATTTCGGAAGTGAGAACTTGTTCAACATGACTCTAGCCATATCGCCAAGAGTCCTATTCTTCCGCTCCAAAACACCATTTTGTTGAGGAGTTCTTGGACAAGAAACTCATGATTAAAACCATTAGAATCACAAAATTTTTCAAAATCAGTATTTTTGAATTCGCCTCCATGATCACTTCGGATTCGAGTAATCATGTAGCCTTTTTTGTTTTGAACTTTCTTAACAAAAATCTTGAAAACTGAAATAGCATCACTTTTATTTGTAAGAAAAAAACCCAAGTAAATCTAGAAAAGTCATCAACAATAATAATAGTGTAGAGTTTTCCACCAAGACTGGCTACTCTACTAGGGCCAAATAAATCCATATGAATTAATTGCAAGGGTCTAGTAGTATTTACAGAGTTTATGGAATGAAATGAGGACTTGGTTGCCTTATTCAATTCACATTCGGCACATACAGTGTCCTTTTTGAATGTGATGTCGGGCAAGCCTCTAACTAGCTTCTTAGTGGATAGCCTGGATATAGTATCCATATTGGCATGACCAAGACGCTGGTGCCACAGTAATCTTCATCCTTATGAGCATATAGGCATCTACCTGTATTATTAGTATCTCTAGACAGATAGAAAATATAAATATTATCCTCTCTTATCCCTTCAAAAGTAATGTCTCCCGTTGACCTATCATAAATAAAGCATTTATTTTGTCCAAAGTTAATGTCATATCCATGGTCAGCAAGATGACTGATACTGAGCAGGTTATGCTTTAACTCGGTCACTAGGAAGACATCCTTTATTACGGGAGAGGGAGGATGACCAATAATACCATTACCTATAATATACCCTTTTAGGTTGTTGCCGAAGGATACATATCCTTCTCTCTTCATCGGTAGTGATGCGAAAAGATTTGCATCTCCCGTCATATGCCGCGAGCATCCACTATCGAGAATCTACTTACTCTTAGTTGAGGAGGGAAGGTCAACCTACATCAAGAGTAGATGTGACCTTTGGTACCCAATTTCTTGAGGGTCCTGAAAAGTTAGTTTTCTGAAACCATGCATATATCTTTCTATATACTAATCTTCTAACTCTACATTGTGGTGAAATGTGTCCATGTAATCCACAATAAGTACATATAGCATTCCTATTTATGTTAGGAGCATGGAGATGATGTCTATAAGTAGAGTGATGTAGAGTAGCATGATGATGATGTCTATATGTAGAGTTAGCATGGTGATGATGTCTATATGTAGAGTGATGTGGAGTTAGCATGGTGATAATGTCTATATAGAATAGCATGGTGATGATGTGTAGAGTTAGCATGGTGATGATGTCTATATGTAGAGTGATGGTGATTTTGTTTTTGTGCAGCATAGTGATGATTGTATCTATGTGTGGCATGTGATTCTGTGACATATGAGAATTATTTCTATGTGCATGTGGTTTGTGTGTTTTATGAAAGTGTGTGTACATATAAGCATGATTACGTGCTGTAGGTGGATGACGTGGTTGACTAGTATGATTAGTGTCATGCTTTGTGTGTGTCTCATGTGATTGGGTTTGAGGTTGAGCAACCTGTTTCCCAATTTAGTTTCTAATTTCTTAGAAACAGCCTGCAGCTCAGCAATCTTAGTATTCAAACCATAAATCTTAGTGATAGAAATCTTGTGTCTACTCTTTTCTTCAGCAAGCTCCGTGTTGAGTGCTGTGATTTCTTGTGTTTGTTGTTTAATACGTGCTTCGGCATCATGTAGGCTTAATTAAGCTTAGACACCTCATTTGTGACTTCCGTGGGTGAAGTGTCTCTAATGTTATCAAGCAATAAAGAGAGTCTTTGAAATTCGACTTCATGACTTTTGATCTTTCCTTGGCATGTTTATATTTACAATGACTTTCTTATGGTCATCAAGTAAATCGGTGAAAGCATCGCCAAGTTCATCAAAAGTGAAATCATCAAGAGTTTCGTTTGATACCTTGTCGGACGTTGCCATTAAGCATACGTTGTAGTGTCTTGAGGAGAGTCCTTTTCTTCTTTGGAGTCACTAGCTTTGCTTTCATGCCAAATGCTTGTGTTGGCATATTTCTTTGAGGAAGCCTTCTTGTATGGTTTCTCATAACGGTTGCTCTCCTTTAAGAATGGACAGTCTTTTCGGACGTGTCCAGTCTTCTTGCAACCGTAGCAAGTTGGCTCTTCTTCGTCATCTTCTTGTGGTTCCTTCTTTCTTCGATTGAAGCAAAGAAATTTCTTGAAGTTGCGGACAAGGAGAGCTTGATCATCACCTTCCGAGTTGTCGTCATCCGTCTCTTCGGGGTCAGCCCTTCGTCGGTGAGCTTTGAGGGCAATCTCCTTAGCCTTAGGAGCAGGCTCTTCGAAGTCTTTGAGGTCAAGCTCATGAGTCATCAGCTTTTCCATCAAAGTCTCCATGGACATAGTTGTGAGATTATTTCCTTCTATGATGGCTGTCACCTTAGGGTTCCATATCTTTGGTAGCCCTCTAAGTAGCTTGCGAATCTTCTCGTGATTTGTATATTGTATGCCGAGCGAAGATAGGGGATTGATGATGTCGAGGAATCTTGTGAACATTTGCGTGATCGTCTCATTTGGCTTCATCTTGAAAGCCTCATATTCTTGCGTGAGACGGTTTATCTTCGATTCCTTGACTTGGGTGGTTCCTTCATGCGTCACTTCTAGAAGTCTCCATACTTCGTGAGAGGTGGTGCATGTTGAGACCCTGTTGAACTCATTCCTGTCTATAGCACAGAATAAAGCATTAATAGCTCTCGCGTCTAGACTTGCCGGTTTCTTCTCCTCGTCAGAATATTTGTCATGTGGTTTCTCAACGAGATCACCATTGACAACTATTCTGGCGGGCTTTTTGTAACCATCGGTGACGATGGTCCACAGGTCGAAGTCTAGCGACTTGAGATAAAAGCTCATCCTTGTTTTCTAATAGGTGTAGTTAGTTCCATCAAATAGGGGAGGCCTATGAGTGGATTGCCCTTCACCGTGATTGGAAATCATGGATTGTGTGGTTGCCATGGATCAGCTCTAGGATGTTAGTCCTTGTTTAGAGAACAGAGCTCTGATACCAATTGAAGAACAGATGGCAACTCTAGAGGGGGTGAATAGAGTCTATAATGATAATAGCCAATTAAAAATTAAACTCTTTCACAAGCTAAAAGTAATCAGAGTAAATGCGGAAATAAATAAGGAGCAAGAAAGCATACGGAAACACAGCCGATTTTTAACCTGGTTTTCCTCGTGGAGGACTAGTCCAGGCCTGAGAACTCTAGCTCAGGATTAAATCCACTATTTGTGAAATAGTAGTTACACCCCGTGCCTTTTCTTCAGAAGAGCACGTCAACTTCTTACAAAGATCGCAGTGGCGATGCTTGGAATTTTCCAAGCGACTTCTTGAACTCTTGCACAAACTCCTAACCGAAAAATACTGAGCACTTGAGGCTTAGGGAGCTTGTGGCTAGTAGATGAAGAAGGGTATGGCTTATATTGAGCTTTAGAGGGAAGAGAAGAGAAGATTGGATGAATGAAAATGAGAGAATTCACGGCCTATTTATAGGATACCAGGTAGGCAGAATTCGGCCAGAATTCTGGTTGGATCATTCAAAAATTTGGCCATTGGACAACTTGCAATCAGCTAACCCTAAAAATTAGATTGTTGATTTTTAGGAGGCAGAGTTCGGCCCGAACTCTGTGTGGAGGCAGAGTTCGGCCCGAACTCTGTCTCCAGAGCACAGAATGGGTCTATGGTCCAATTGGCTTATGTAGAGCTTTTGGATTTTGGGTATGGGTATAGGTTAAGTCTCAGATGCTCAGCACAGCTCAATTTACAAAAGTCTAGACTCAATAAAATAGTAAAATACTGACTCAAAAAATAACTTGCATTGCAAATCCGAGCTGTCGTCTGACTTGTACTGGATGAAGTCTTCATGTGTCGTATTGAATTATCACAAGTATCATATAGTCAATTTTATCAATATTTGGTTGACTGTGATTTTGTGTCAACAAAGTTCGTGTCGTCATTCTGGACTCGTTGACATGCACTTTGTTAGATTTAGTGGACTTTGGTTTCGACACGCATTTCCGTGCAAATCGGATACCAATATCCAGGTCAACGGACCATTTTGTGATCGGGTCAATGAAATCCTATTTTGGACATACCGTTGGGTTTGTATCATCATTCTGGATTCGTAGACATATAATTTGCTAGGTTTTGTAGACTTCTATCCTGACACGTTTTTTCGGTACAAAGTGTGTCCAATGGTGAACATTATTTTGAACCAAAAATTATCGTTTTCTCCTGTATCCAAATTAGACTTATGGGTAGGCTATCCTAGCTAATTTGACCATTCTGGACACGTTGGTGATATTTATTTTATCATCCGACAATATCTGTAGATTTTTCTTATGTATCATCCTTAATTTGTAATGAATTATTATTATTAGTGTATATATTTATATGTTTGGTCTTTGTAAAGCTCTAAAATGACCTTTGTGTTTCTAAAGGTTCTAATGGTTGGTTATAGGCTTAGTGTCACCCCCAAATTTATTTTCTATGCTAGGACATCCCTTAGCTAGTATCCAGCTAGGAGTCGTGCCATACCACTAGTGTAAAATCTTAAACATAGTTTAGAGACCGAGATTGTGTATCATTTTGACAGGACACCGGACATCTATATCTTCATACTCGTATTCTTGTCTTGCTCGAGGCGAGTACCCCTACAAACTTTATTTTATTGCATATGATAATGAATTGCTTATGTACCATGTTAATACAGTGATTTAAACTGGAAAACTGTATCTTACATGTTTCTATATATCTAGTGTATGCTTCACTTGCTTTAATTAAAATTGATCTCAGTACCTACTCTATTTTAAATTGCTCTCAGTACCTGCCATGCTTATATTGCTCACAATATCTTTTACATGTTTTATACCGTTCTCGTATCTCTCACATGTTTTTACTGTTCTCGTAGCTCTCACATGTTAGAATATGGGTTATGGAAAAACTGATAGTTGAGTACGTGATCATGCCCCCTTCTCCGTATGTATGTACCGAGCAAGGTTTTATTTTATATGTTACTGCGCCGTAGGCCTTTATCTCAAAGCGGATTTGTGCGTATGTACATCTATCGCCGTATCACTTATACGGAAGTACATTTCATTATGTGTCCCTGCACATTGTACACCTATTGACGATCACGTACCTGCTCCAGTTTTAAACTTTAGATATACATATGTCATCATGACAAATGTATTCCTGACATGATAGATTTGTGATATGACATGATTGTGATACGACATGAGATAGATGTCATAATTCTTATTTACTACATCTCTTTTCATTCCATGCTCAGTATGTTTAGTTTGTAGAATCAGTACTTGCTCCCGTCCTGACAGGATAACGTTGTAGGTTCATTTTCCAAGGAGGAAATGCTATGCGATACATATTATGGCACTGATTTTGAGGACCTGGCCTTAGCTCCAAAAGAGGCCCCAGTGGGGAACCTTGCTTAGATATCTTTCATGTGTTTTGAGACTTAGACTTTGGTTTGATCTTATATTTGGATACTGGACTTTGTCTCCAGTTAGATACTTTGGAAGTGTATTATTAAGTCTGTGCTTATTTTACTTTCGTTTATAGATGCTGTGATGAACTTTTAAATGTGATATTAGAACTGTTAGCAGCTTAGATCCTTTATTGTCTATTCTTAGAACAGCTTACTACGCTTTAACCAAGCGTAGACTGGACATGGCTCGGTCCGGCCCAACAATTTGGGTAACGGGTCGTGACAGTAACAATCCTCCTATAGAAGTTGTAAACCAAGGAACGTTGTGGGAATATTGAGGCTCACCTAGAATCCGTGAGTGCAGTCAGGAGTATTCCATATTCCCGTACCTCATCCTAGAAATTTTCCCTTCCACACACTTGTAATGATGATTTTTGTGAGTAGCCAATTTCTATAAGTTGGGTGGGACTTTGAGCCAAGAATATCCTATCTTGTAGAATATGGAGTCAACTTGGATTCATGTGGAAACTACCCCTCCATCTTTTCAGGAAACCAAGGTATGACTTCCATAAGTTAGTTCTTTTAAGTTCGCATTTTCTACCCCCATCGTAGTTTTAATTTCGAGGTTGGGTAGGATGTAAACCCCCTAACTTTTTTCTATTTTATTATTAAAGTTTATTATAATATTCTTATTATGTCTAGAGAAATTTATTTCTAATTTCAAAAATGGGTATAATTCAAATCGTAGCTTTGTAAATCGATTAGAAAGTTTTAGATGATTTTATTTAATATTATATATATTATGTATAGCAGGGTTGTTTAGTTAAACCGTGTGGATATTTTCCTGCATATGTATTTGTATAAATAGAATAAATAAAATATATTGTTTTTTTAGATTAGTGGAGTATATATTTTTTTTAGATTAGTGGAGTATAAATATATATATATATATATATATATATATATATATATATATATACATATATATATATATATACATATACATATATATATATATATATATATATATATATATATATACTGTTGTGCTTTGGAAGTTTGTTTTAAAATTTTATTATTAATATATATATAGTAAATGCCCTCTTCATATAATAAAAAGGGTTTTAGTAAAATTTTATTGTAAATGTTATTTTTATTTATTTCTAGAATTTTAGAAATTTTTTGGAATTTTTATTTACATACTAAATATTTTCCTCTTAAAGAAAAAGAAAAAAAATTAAACAGGCGTTATTGTTCCCGTAGGAACAGTAACCTCAAAATCGTGACCCCCCCATCCCAGGCTTTCCCGAGAGCCCATAGGGGTTCGAACAGTTCTTCCCTCGACCCCCTTTATAATCGATGGCAAGCAAACCCTAACCCTAACCTTCCCATGCCCTGGCCCTGCGCACGTGTGCGGCGCCACCGTGCCGCCGTCGTGGTGGCCAGCCGACGACTAGAAACCGGCGACGGCAGCCGCAAGCAACAGCGGCAGTAGCAGTAACCGAACAAGCACAGGTACCCTTCATTTCGACCCATTTTCTCCTTGCATAGCTAATCATTTTCGATTCCGTTTGATCCTCTAGAAACCTTATACGACCGTCTCGAATCCCCACCAAGGGGATTTGAAGGGGATAGCACGACCACCCTGTGAACTTGACACAAAGTCGATGCAAAACTCTCTAAAAACAGAACTTAAGAACAGTCCAATACGCTGTTTTAGAAGAGAAATTTTGAACCAAACAATAAGAATTTTCAAAAACTAAATGAAAATAGTCCTAGACAACCTATAGGGCTTCAAAACCCTTTTTCTAGAATCAAATTTCGTCGAAAGTGCGTCGAGAAATTCATCTCCCAAAACTAACAAAAACAGTTTTCAAAACAATAGAAAATTTTAGAAAATTCTCTGATACGACGTGCGCCCCGACAAACCGGGCGACGTGGTCACGAACCGAAGGCATCGAAAGGTGCGTATCGACTTCGCGGACGTGTGGGCTTTGACGGAATTCAAATTGGTCGCGTGTGCGTGACGAATTTGATGTGTATCCGTTGAAATTCAACATATCGGCCTTTTTGCAAATTTTTTAATTACTTTGTACAGGTTCATCAAATCAAGACGAAACTTGCGCCAACAGGACCGTATCATTTTTTTGGTTTTGTGTGCCAAGTTTGGTCTGATTTTGAGAAGGTCGACCGAAACGCCTATTTGGCGGGCCCGTGACCCGATCCAACGTACAAAAATGTGCATGGCCCATCGGAATCCAACTTTGGACATACGGTTGGGTTCGTCTCCTCAATCCGGGCCTATAGACATATAGTTTAACGACTTTAGAGACCATAGATATTGGCACGTGTTTTAGTGCAAAATGGTTCCAACGGCGGACATCGTTTTGACCCGAAATTATGATTTTGCCCCTGTTCCAGAATTGGACTTTTGGACAGGCATTTCCTAAACATATCTTTTATTCCAAATACGTTCGTGGTGTTTATTTCAGCATCCGAGGACGTATGCCAGATTTGTCTTTCATCACTTCACTATTCTGACGGTTCGAGGTATTGGACGTCGCCCTTTTGCACACAACCTCAGGCAAGATAACTTGCCATATTTATTGCTTACATTTATTTTGCATTTATAGTTATTTGCATATCACTATTTATTTATTTCTAATTCTTGTAGCTGTACCATTATTACAGTTCCTGATTTATTACCTGCTCAGTGATATTAGCTTTACTTTACTTATTGCAAGTGGACTTAGAGTTAAGGGACTACCACTTGTAGTGTATATCATAAACCTTGACACAGTTTTGCCACGAGATATGTGTGAGATGATTAGCATGTAAAGGTACTTGCATGTTGGCTGATCACTCGTGTGCATGCGTTAGGGCTAACTGCTAATAAAGGTATGTTAGGAGACTTAGCAGTTAGTAGAGGTATATGAGTCATGGATGTGACTCTACTAGGCATTGGGTGGGAAGAACATTTCCTTAACGTATGAGTCACATATGCACTTTTCTATTCCTGATCATGCTGGCCTCTGACATTCGATGAATATTATGCGTTGAGGTCCCTGGTATCCTGGTGGGACCATACCTGAGTGTCCTGTACCTGTAGCCAGAGTGCCCATATGTTGAAGGTTTGTTCTTAACTATATAACCACAGTAGAATGGTTAGGTAACCTTAGTCAATGTCATGTCACCCTTATTCCATTAGTAGCTTGGGACGATGTCGCATCGCAGAATAGTGTGCTACCCCTTATCCTTGTTTGGTTGTAGGGGTAGTCCACTGTTTCGATGATGAGATATTGGATCTTGTTATGATTGGGACTATTTTACTTTACTTTTGATTTACGATATAATATATATATTCAGTTATGTGGCATGTTCTTCCTGTATCTTGTTACGTCCCTCTAAGGACCTGGTGATCTCTCCAAGTGTGTGCTTTGATGATGTTCGCAGGTGCTCTAGCCAAGATCGTGGTCATCCCTTCTAGATCGAGGAGGACTTCTCTTGGATCTTCCCTCACCATTTTTTTATCCATCATTTCCTTGTACTTTTCTTCCTATTTAAAATAGTTGGTAGTGGATTTGTCTCCGTCCAACTACATGTATAAATGACAAATTATTGTAGAGGTTAAAAATCAAGCTGTGCCACCTATTAAAGTGTTTGATCATCAGATGGTGCCAAAACTTTATATTGCGCCAAACAATCAAGTTACGCAGCATCAGGTTGTGCCAACATCTGGTTGTGCTGGAGTCATGTTGCACGAGAGCCACGTGGCGCACTTCCTCGAGAAGCTGTAACGGTATCATCATTGCATGATAGCTGATAGCACGGAGATTAAGGAAAATATATTTGAATCCCGTGCAACGCGGCGATCGAGAAGATTTTGTCAGCATGTAATTAATGCTGACAGCTAGTTCGCACAAGTCATTGAGTGGCACAAGAATTAATCAGAACAACACAGAAGACCTAGTCAAAGGCGCCAGTCGTTGAGTTGCGCCCATGCGCAGCCTGACAAGTTGGCGCCACTTGATCAACTCTTATTTTAAAACAGGGTGACGTGGCGCGCAAGCCACCAACTTCGCAGAGCATGCCCACTACACTGCCCACGACCACGCGCATCTCCATCAAATGATGCCATACGTCCATAGCAGTTGGTGCAAACTGCTTGCGTAAGTCGTTACATTGTGCCCACGCGCAACCTGATGAAGCTCGCGCAAGGTTATCAAACAGTGTTCAGAATAGAGTGACGTGGCACGCAAGCCACTAACTTCGTAGAACGTGCCCACTACACTGCTCAAGGTCGTGCACATCTCAGTCAAACGATGCCACGCATCCACAACAGTTAGCGCAACCGTTTGTACAAGTGAACAGGAGGCGCGCAACCTGAAGCGCACGCAACCCAGAATAACTGCTAAACAGTTATTTCAAGAACTCTATAAATAAGGTTTCAAATCAATCTCAAAGCATCAAGAAAGATCATAATCTCTTGGTAAAGTGCTGTTGCATCCTCCAGAGGCTCGTGTCTTCGATATCACATCGTCCAAGGGATAAAGTGATCGTCTTCTGATCAGATTCCTACATTTGTACTTCCCCAGAAATCAATTGTACTCTTGTATTCTTTTCTAAGTTTGTAATAAGACTTTTGTTTTTGCAAACTAAATGGCGACTCTGCTGGGGACGACTTTCTCCTCCGACGAGAAAGTGAAACTCAATGTGATACCGCATCAATCGGCAAGTCGCAGAAGACCCTGGTTGTTCAAGTCGACCAAACAACCTACGAGGCCATTATCAATGCTGGGGGTGCCAAGCGCACTGCTGCCGTTGTTAAGAGCAAGATACACTCTGTTTGGACTCCTAAGTCCTCGAAGACATAATCAACTGCCTCTGCGCAACTTGCACCCATCACTGCCTTGGCACAATCTAAGGGAGACAGTCTTTTGGCTAATCCCTCTATTTCTTCGATTCTGAAATAGAAGGAGACTTCGTCTCGACACACCGCTGTCCAAAATAAGGGAAAGTGCCCTTTGGCCTTCTCTTTCCTGGCGCAACCTACACCTGTTCTTGCTTCTGCGCAACTTGCGCCCATCACTGCTTTGGCACAACCTAAGGGAAATAGCCTTTTGGCTAACCCCTCTACTTCTCCGACTCTGAAATTGAAGGAGACTTCGTCTCGACACGCTGCTGGACAAAACAAAAGAAAGCGCCCTTTGGCCTTTTCTTCCCTGGCACAACCTGCGCATGTTCCAGCTCCGGCGCAACTTGCGCATGTTCCTGCTCTGGCGTAACTTGTGCATGTTCATGCTCTGGCGCAACCTGCATGCACTTCTGCACTAGCACAACGTAAGGAGAAGTACTGTTTAGTGACTCCCTCTTTGCCACCAAACCAGAAGTTTAGTAAAAAATCACTAAATCAAGGAAAATGCTTTTTAGCTTTTCTTTATTCTGTTCGAGTCATTGACTGGGTGGAAAGTACTGCTAATTCAGATAGGAATTCTATTCTCCTTAACAGAGACAACCAAATTTATGTAGGGAAGATGGGTTCTATTCGGAATAAACTTTCCATACAAAAGGGTATTATGCCTACTCCAAAAAGGTTAGGGCAGGATCTACCAACCCTATGTATTTCAAGATCCCGACAAGACAAAATGCTAGTATCTCAAGTAGATGCACAAGTAGCTCCCCTATTAGACTTGCGCACCTATATCAACAGGTGCCAATTAGGGTCAACCTTGGGAAATCACAAGATGTATCAACCGCAACCTGTACCAGTTTCTAACTTTCGCTAGAAGAAGAATGCTGAGGTGAAAAATCCTATGACTTATGCTAACCAGCTTGGCACGTCCATTTACACTCAAGGTATATGACACCTCAGAAATAGGAATCATGTCCCGAATATCATCAAGGACTACATTCCTGCAACTTTTTCTCGTCCTGTTAGTGACCTCCGTGAACTCTTAATACAGAAACGGAAGGTTGGAAATCCATCCCATCCAGCGGTGGACCAACAGCATCATCGCAATCACCACCATGAAGTTGTCATCAAATGCTGCTGTCAGTCAGCCAAGCGGTCCGTCTTTGATCGTTTGAATTATGTTCAGACTCCTGAACCAGTCTTAGTGGACGAAGATGAATTACTATATGCTCCTGTCAACATGGCATCTCGAAACACTAGGGTGGAAAACGTACAAGACGTAATGCATCCCGCAATCCTAGTCAACTGTACTTAGATCGGATTCATGAATCCGGTGAAGGACTATATCAATATACTAGATCAAGGAGCTGAGAAATAATCGGTCAAAGGAATCTTCTTTCCGACCAAGACACAATCAATCAAAGGAATCTTCGTGATTCTAACCAAGATTTCTTCATTCAAAAAGATATCCCTATCACTTATTCTGGTGGTAGTTCTTTATGTGACTTTGATGCTGACAGTAAAAGTTTTGAAAGGACCATCCTTTCTACTAGCTCGTCTTCGAGGGCTAGAGAAGTGACAGCTTATGCCGTCACAAAAGATTAAGATAATTCTAGATCTTCCAGTAAAGAGCAGAGAATTGCTGCTTTAGAGGCTAGTTTGAAGAACATGGCTGAAATGATGACAGGCATGCATGCTGTGATCATGGCACAACATATAGTTCCACCGGTCGCAAATTTGATTCCGACTCAGGAACTTGTAACAACTTTAGCTCCCATCAATATTGATCTGGGTGTACAATCTCCTAACACCACTTTCATTCCTGCGCAGGCTATTCCAAGTCAATCTGGTGCCGAGGGTGGTACTTATCATACGGTACCCCCATCTAACATATTGAATCAATCCACTACTTCATAATCAATGGGAGATACCAATGAGGCCGTAAAACTTTTACGTACTCAATTTGAAGCTTTGGAACAGAAAGATGGCATGCAGAAGCTTGGGATCAAACAACCCTATCCCATAGAATGGAAAGAGGTCCAATTTCCTCCTAAATACAAATCCCCTACTATTATGCCGTTTGATGGAAGCACGTCTCCAAGTCAGCACCTCAATCACTTTGAAGTAATGACTGATCAACTTCAAGCAAATGATGCTCTTCTTATTAGAATATTTGTCGACTGTTTAGCTGGTGCAGCATATGATTGGTATCGTAGTTTACCAGATGGGTGTATAACTTCTTTCGCTGGCTTCAAACAAATCTTCTTGGAATGATTTTATGAGAGAACCAACGACATGACTATGTCTTCTCTCATCAAAATCAAACAATGACATAATGAAACTACTGAACGTTTTATTGAACGGTTCCGTCGTGAAGCACTCAAAATGCCTCCCGAAACCCCAGATGCTTTGACTATAGACACTTACAAATCAAACTTGTTGCCTATAATCAGCATGTGGACATGATCAACACAATTCCAGGATTGGCCTTCCTTCATAATGAACGCCAAAACAGCAGAAGAGAGTGCTGACAAGTTCAAGCAATTAGGAATTCAAATGCCCAATCTTGACAAAGATGAACGCGCTACATCAAATAATAGTGGCCGTCAGAATAATCGCAAGAGCAAGAAGACTTTAGCCATTAACCTCAAAGGCAAAGAAGCCCTAGCCATCAATGTAAATCAGCTAACATCTACCCCAACAGCACCACCACAACGGGTACTACGTCCAAAAGAAGAATACTCTTTTGATGAAGATGATATCATGAGTATCTTTGATTGCCTCATCAAGAGCAATAAACTCCAACTGCCAGAACCTAAACGGCCAGATGAAGTTGGTAAGACTGACCATCCTAAATATTGTGTTTACCACAGGTTTATTGGACATCCCACTCGAGCGGGCTATGTACTCAAGGGTAAAATTCAGGATATAGTCAATTCCGGTGCAATCACTCTACAACAAGACGAGAAAACTGTAACAGCTAATGCCGTTTCTTTACAATTTAGAGAATTTCCAGCTCAACTTGTGCAGGACGGTATCATCCCCATCCTAAGAACTACTTTGGAGATTGTTAATCTTCCACCTGCACGAATAGATGGTCTTGTCCCTCTATCTACTGATAGAGGGAAAATTATATGGATCCATCCAGATTTAGTGGCGGACTTCGAAACACCATCTTCTTCCACTAAGTCTAGGAAGGCCACTAAACATAAATTATGTCATATGGTTTCATTTGGTGAACATTATCTTTTACCTCTAACTACTACCATCATCTTGGCAGCAGATAATCCTTCTTCTTCTTCCTCTGATAAGATAATATTGTCAAAATCAGAAGCCAAATACCAACCAGCTTTCCATCTGTATATCCCACAATCTCGTGAATTAATGACGAAAATGGGATATGATCTACAAAAGGCTTCTGGTCTAAACCATGGAAAAGGATCTCATGTACCTCTATTCCTATGTCTTTCTCACAACCAATCTCGGGTGGGTTTGGGTTACTGGACAAGCTCTCAATCTTGCCAAAAAAAACCTTCCAGAAATAAGATCCAGGCAAAGAGTTGTAATATGGTGTCCTTTGAGCCTGTGTCCGAAGAAGAAGTCTTAACTGGTACCAGGTCTGGGAAACCTTACCTAAGAGACTATTCAGAAGGTCAAGAAAACCCTGCTCCAGCTCTGGAGGCTCCTCAAGCACCATCTTCTCCTGCTGTCAATGTTCCATCAGCTTCATCACCTCCAATAGAGCCAACTCTTCCCAAACTGACGACAGTTGACAATGGAAAACAGTCTGCCATTTTGATAAAGTATTGAAGAAGACTCCAACTTTGGGACTTGCGAAGCCACATAACTTTGATATACTGGCTCAGCTGGCTAATACCCCGGCAAGATTGTCAATTTTTGAACTACTCCATCTTTCGAAGGAAACTCTAGAAACATAGAGTGAAGCTTTGATGCAAGCTGATACTTGTCTAGCATTCTCAAGAAGCCAGAGGAAGAGCCTGTAACATACCTTCATTGTCGTAGTGTGATGGAATTGATGCCAAACATCACCTTTACATAAGATGATATGCTGTTGGAAGATAATCGTCATGATAGACCCCTATACTTCATAGGATATGTCGATACCATGAAGGTTGATCGTATTTTGATCGATCCTGGGTCTACACTTAGCATCATGCCAAAGACTCTACTAGATGCATTGAAGATTCCTGTACATAATCTTTCAACAACCATCACGACAATCTTGGGATTCAATTCAGGAAGAAGTGAACCTTTGGGAAAGATTCGCCTGAAAGTTCAAATAGGCAATCTTCGTACAAAGGTTACTTTCTACGTGATCGATAATCACGGCTCTTACAATGCTTTGCTGGGAAGACCCTTTCTGTATGAGCATAACATTGTACCATCCATTTTACATCAATGCATCAAATATGTGGAAGTCAATGGAGAAGTCCAAAAGGAAGTAGCCAACCTGAATCCTTTCGGGGGGGTTGAAGCATATTTTACAGACACTCGGATGTACAAGGAGGAGTTCATGAAAGTTGTATTGGCGATGGATAGTGAGGAAGATCAGAAACATATTTCAAAAGATGTTCTCATGATCCACGTCAAAGGACGTGCTGTTCATCCCTCTTCTTCTCAGACATTGAATATACATCTTTCCTCTCATAACAAACAACCTCCTACTGTAGAAAAGGAACAAAGGGAGCTCACCTCTTCTGAGCCTCTCGTTATCGACCTTCGTCGTAACAAACCTTCTCCTTCTTCTTCTTTTCCTCTGGTCATCAAACTTATTAAGCCTTCTGTTAAGGCTAAGAATCATGTTGTAAATGATGATATACAAATCAATAAAGTAGCATCTCCTTTACAGTATACTGATGTCCTTTATTACACTCGATGTTATTTAAAAATGTTAGATAACTTAGAACCACTTACCATAGGAGCAGTTGAAGCTTTCCAAAATAAAGTATTGCTCGAGCCAATGCAGGACTTCTTCTTCTTAGTTCCTTCCAGGAAGAAAGATGAACTTCCTATACTTTTTAGTAAAGGAACGGAACAGAAGATCACGCCCGATAGTGAAGAAGAAAATCACGATAACGGAAGACTTCAACTACGTCATTATAGTCAGCAATCAAAAGATATCATTCAAAAGATGGGCTATAATTTTAAAGCTGGTCTCAATGGCGGCAAAGAAAGGCGAACTTCTATTCGTATTCCAGCTCCGAAAGGAAAATCACAACAATACTACAGTAAAACAAAGTGAGGATTAGGTTATACTTCAACTATTCCGACTCTAGAAGCTTCTAAATCCGATGAAGAAGAACGATCTAACTCTTCTGATTCTATCTTATGGGATTCAGATACCAGTGTAGGACACGTCCATCGCGTGACTCTATCTTCCAATATGGTGTCTGCCGAGTTCTCGGAAGATGACGGAGACTTTACCGAAGCCTCTGAGTCTGATCCATGGACACAAAGGATGGATACTCAATGGGAGCTTCATTTTGAACAACATGAGCCACCTACTGAAGATCAGTTGGTTCAAGTCAATGCTGGAGATGAAACTTCCCCAAAACCCATATTTGTCTGCAAAAGCCTCCCCAAAACAGATAAAGAACAACTAATCCAGCTCATTAGGGAATACATTGATGTATTCGCCTGGAGCTATGAAGACATGCCGGTATTGGATCATCAGATTGCTACCTACAAGCTCAACATCCTGCCAAATGCGAAGCCAGTCAAACAGCAATAACGTCGATTTTGACCCGACATGATGGATGCCATAGAAGCTGAAGTCAAGAAACTCATCGCCTGTGGTTTCGTCAGAGAAAAACATCCAGACTGGGTGGCTAATGTTGTCCCAGTTTTGAAGAAAATAGGGAAAGTCCGGGTCTGCATCGACTTCAGAGACCTTAATGAAGCTTGTCCCAAAGACGAATTCCCTCTTTCAATCACTGATGTCATGATAGACAATACTTGCAAATTTGAACGTATGTCCTTTATGAATAGATTTTTAGGATACAATCAAATCAAGATGCATCCAGAAGATGAGAAACATACATCTTTTCGTACAACTCTTGGAGTCTATTGCTACACTGTCATGTCATTTGGTCTTAAGAATATTGGTGCAACTTATCAGCGGGCCATGAGTACCATCTTTCGTGATCATTTACAAAAAGCTGTTGAATGTCATGTTGACGATATTACTATCAAAAGTCGTCTAAAGGTAGATCACATTCAAGACTTGAGAACTATTTTCGATCTAATGTGCTAGCATCAACTCAAGATGAATCCTACCAAGTCATTCCTGGGAGTCTCTAGTGGCCAATTTCTCAGATTCGTCATTACCTCTTAAGGTATACATGTTGATCTCGAGAAGATCAAATTCATTCAAGAGATGCATCCTCCACGCAACCTAGAAGAGCTACGAGGATTCCAGGGAT
The DNA here is from genome assembly GCA_029216955.1 of Iris pallida. Taxonomy (NCBI): domain Eukaryota; kingdom Viridiplantae; phylum Streptophyta; class Magnoliopsida; order Asparagales; family Iridaceae; genus Iris; species Iris pallida. The sequence goes on from JANAVB010025046.1 coordinate 30,160, forward strand.
GGCTTGCGCATATCAGGAGATTTATCTCAAATCTCTCTAGACAATATAGACCGTTCACTTAACTCATGAAGAAAGGTGTGTCTTTTATTTGGACTAAAGAATGTCAACAAGCATTTGAAGACATAAAACGGTACTTGATGAACCCTCCAGTTCTAGTGCCTCCAGTATCAGAAAAACCCTTTCTGATGTTTGTTCGAGCAATGGATCATTCCCTAGGTGCTTTATTAGCTCAGAAGAATAAAAAAGGTCATGAGCAGGCTATCTATTACCTTAGTCATACAATGATTGGAGCTGAACATCAATACACTCCAATAGAAAATAAATGTCTGGCTTTGATGTTTGTTGTTCAAAAGACGAGACATTATATCACTGGCCAAACTATTCATGTTCTTTCTAGATTTAACCCTCTTCCGGTCCTGATGAAGAGGCCCAGTACACTCAATTCTAGGCTTACAACATGGGCCATATTGTTAGCACAATATGATATGGTTTGTTCCTCAAGAGTCTGTTAAAGGTCAAGCCCTTGCTGACTTTCTGGCAGCTCATCCAATTCCCGAAACGTCTAAACTCTACGGCGAAATTCCAGATGAAATCTTGGATTCCAATATGATTTCAGAAGAAATTCTTATATGGCATTTATTCTTTGATGGTGCATCCAGAATTGGACCAAAAGGTGCTATTGTTGCTGGAGTCGGAATCGTCCTCGTCTCATCAGAAGGGTTAGCTATCCAAAGAGCTTATTCTTTAGATGAGTCATATTCCAATAATGTGGCTGAATACAACGCTCTGCTCATTGGTCTCCAATTGGCTAAATAATTAAATATTGAGTATCTTGAAGTTTACGGGGACTCCAAACTAATTGTCAATTAAGTTAGAGGCACATACGAAGTTCGACATCAAGATCTAGTTCCATATCATAATGCAACGATCAGGATGGCTACTTCATTCCAAGGCTTCTTCATCGAGCATATACGCCGAGCGTGTAACACGGAAGCTGATGCACTCGCTAATCTTGCAACAGTGTTAGCAATTCCCGTAAGAAGCAACAAATAATCGTCATCACTAATAGAGAGTTATTTTGTGTCGAGAATAACTTAAATACTGAAGTTAACAACCCAAACATGGAATTCAACAATTTAGTTAAAATTTTTGCCATCAGTGAGGACTGGAGGACTCATTTCATAGACTTCGTAGTCCATGATATCTTACGTGAAGATCCTAAGGAGGCTACAACAATTCGTCGGCGGTCACTCAGATTTTATTATAATCATACTACAAAGACACTCTACCGACGAACATTTGATGGTTTACTCCTACGCTGTCTTACGGGGGAAGAAGCAAAATAAATACTTTGTGAAGCCCATGATGGTATTTGTGGTGCACATCAACCTGGTCCTAAACTACAGGATCATATTCGCCGTATGGGCTATTATTGGCCCTCAATGGTATCTAATACAATCGAGTATGCAAGGAAGTGTCGAGCATGTCAAATTCATGCTGACTTCATCCATCAACCATCATAATTTCTTCAGCCGACGATAGCATCTTGGCCCTTTGAAGCTTGGGGAATGGATGTCATCGATCCTATCAACCCTCCCTCGTCTCGAGGACATCGGTTCATATTGGCCATAACCGATTACTTCTCAAAATAGGCTGAAGTTGTACCTCTCGCTGAGGTGAAGAGCAGTAGCGTTATCAATTTTATTAAGCATCATGTAATCTACAGATTCGGTGTTCCTCGATGAATCATTCATGATAATGGGCCACAATTCATCAGTCAGAAGTTCACTCGATTCTGCGATGACAACATGATCAATAATATTGCTTCTACAGCTTACAATCCTGCAGCTAATGGGTTGGCAGAAGCATTTAACAAGATAATCATCAAACTCCTCAAGAAGTTTGTTTCTACCAACAAATAAAACTGGAGTGAAAAGCTTGGAGAATGTCTGTGGGCTTACCGTACTACCATACGTACTCCTACAGGCTGCACACCTTTCTCTTTGGTATATAGATGCGAGGCTGTCTTACCATTGGAAATCCAGATCCCTTCCCTAAGGATTGCCATTGCCAATGAACTCACAACCGAAAACAATGATCGTCTAAGACTTCAGGAGCTTGAAGCGCTTGACGAGAAACGACTCCTAGCTCAACAATATATTGAGTTACACCAAGCTCGTCTATCAAAAGTCTTCAACCAAAAAGTCAAAGTCTGAACATTTCAGAAAGAAGAATTAGTTCTAACCGTCAGACGTCCTATTACTATGATGCACATGAGCAAAGACAAATTCGAAGCGAAGTTGGAAGGACCCTACATTGTAAGCAAAGTTTTCTCCAATGGAGCTTATCAATTGACTGGTATGGATGGTCAAGTCGCCATGATACCCATTAATGGTAAATTTCTTAAGAAATATTATGTTTGAAGACAAAGAAGAAATATCAACACAGAGATTCAAAATGTAAATAAAATTCCTTTTTATTTGCATAAATTCAGACAGAAGGAAATACATAAAATTAACGAGGAGCGGAGCCCTCTTGATTGAAAACATATTTCGCAAGAAACTCGAAGACATTATTATTCGATGACACCAGCAGTTCACAGACAGCCTTCCTCCGAGCTTCATCCTCGACAGTACTCCCAGGCTCCACAAGTTTGGCAAGAATGTCCTACTTTTGTCCAGGGAGAGCCGAGCTTTCTCCGATTTCTGACTGAGTAGGCGGTGGAAGCTCATCAGAAGGAGTGTCGAGGGCGGCTTCGACCTTCGGGATAACTCCCGTCTCTTTAGGCATATCTTCTGAAGACATTTGCAAAGGAAAAAAATAGGTGAATGATGCTCTCAAAAATGTTTCACACTATTTATAGACAAGAAAAGCCAAACATTCTGTCTCGAGAATTGAAACAACCTTTGCTCGAAAAGACATGCTTATTCGTCAGTCTTTTCATCTCTATTTCATTTCGTGATTAGGCCTACATTTATTATCGTTTATTTACTTTTTTGTAAATAAAGCCACAAGATAATAAAACTCAAAATCTCCGGTGGAGTCTATCCGAATCATCAATTTTGTCTTTTGAAACCCAGCTGTTTTAAAAGATATCTTTTTTTATGGTAAAGTCTGCATTATCACAAATATCGTCTTCTTAGACGTATTTTCCCGTCTTTGAGTTCCAGTTGACTTGAAGATTATCAATAGAAAAAAATGAATTCACGTCCACATTACCTCTGGATTCTATTTTCTATATCATCACATCAAATCAGATCATGAAGAAGAGAAAATCATTCTTTATTCCTTCTTTAAAAACATAGATACATCTTGATGAAAATTCATTACATCTCGGATTTTCATTCTAAATCTAATAAATGAAGGTCTATTACATCTTTGGATCTTCTTGTTGGTGCCAGTTCTTTGTCGACTCAACCTGAAGCAGCGAGCAAGGCAACAGAATCAACTATGTTCTTCTCTCTCAGAAATACCAGAAAAGGAAGGCGAGGGGCATCAACCTGAAGATATCATGTTTCCAGCGCAGGCAGAGATAGGAATATGCTCATCCTTCCTTGTGATACAATTTCTAGTTCTGCCGCAAAAGGAACTCTTTTACCCAAATACTTGGGTTAGAGTTGACTCCACCATCCAACTCTTCATGTATAAAGGCCCTTCCTACTATCTCGAGGAAGCCCTTTTTAATATGAAGAGTTCTGGGCTCTCTGATGTGTGTATCAAGGTAGTCCAGCTCCATAGCATCCAAGATCATCGATACCAGTTTTGAAGAATCCTGCCAACCGATTTCCTGCAAAAAGTGAACACAAAAAAGTTAAAAAATTTACAGAGTGCAATGATCAAATCTATACAAAAAATAATAGGTTGCACCGAAACTTCTATGTTGTGCAAACGGATGTATTACACCACGTGCAACGGATGTACACAGTATCTGTATTACACCACGTGCAGCACCTGTGTTGTGCCGTATTTTATAGCGCATCATCTATATCGTGCCATATAGCACAGTATCTATGTTGCACCATATTTTGCATATCGTAACATCTCTGTTGCGTTGCATCGTGCAAAGTGATGGCAAACAAACCCTAAAAAGGGTGGCATAAGTCAGAAAGTCCACCAAACTCTACAAAGAGAGGGCGCACGATGAACAGATTAATCCGAAAACCCTAAAAAGGATTTGGTTGATACGATCGATGCATGGATCAATAATCAAAATGCTCACCTTCTATGGTAGAGTTGACAGTCTTTCGTCATGACGAAGATGGAACGTATTGATACGCATGTCGTTGCTTTCTGTATGATGAAGCGCAAGATGAAGGCTCAGCGAAGCCCTTTCCTTTCTTAACATCGAATCTCCCGGGCACCATTAGGGTTTGTCGAAGAAGTTTCTAAGTCGGGAAGAAGAAGAGACAGCATTGTCAAAGGAGATCATGAAGAAGAGAAGGAGGTAGGGTTTCAAGAGAGTTACGTTGGTGAAAAATAAAAGGTCTAAAGTGTACGGCTATTTATAGCCTAAACAGTTACGCAATTTATGCTGAAGAATCGGACTCGAGTTGACTGGCGCAATCCAGACAAAACTAGCATAATTCAAAGTATTTCAAAACTTTGAAGTATTTTCAAGTTTCAAAAACTTTGAAGAGGGTCTTGTAGAGGTTGAAAATTATGTTGTGCCACATATTAAAGTGTTCGATCATCAGATGGCGCCAAAACTTTACATTGCGCTAAACAATCAAGTTGTACAGCATCAGGTTGCGCCAACATCTGGTTGCGTTAGAGTCAGGTTGCGTAAGCACCACATTGTGCACTTCCTCGAGAAGCTGTAACGGTATCATCATTGCCTGACAGCTGACAGCATGGAGATTAAGGAAAATTCATTCGAATCCCGTGCAACGCGGCGCTCGAGAAGATTTTGTCAGCATGTAATTAATGCTAACAGCTGGTTCACGCAAGTCATTGAGTGGCACGAGAATTAATCAGTACAACATAGAAGACCTAGTCAAAGGCGCCAGTCATTGAGTTGCGCCTATGTGCAGCCTTAGAAGTTGTTGCCACTTGATCAACTCTTATTTTAAAATAGGGTGACGTGGCGCGCAAGCCACCAACTTCGTAGAGCGTGCCCACTATACTGTCCACGACCACGTCCATCTCAATCAAATGATGTCACGCGTCCATAGCAGTTGGTGCAAACTGCTTGTGTAAGTCGTTACATTGCGCCCATGCACAACCTGATGAAGCTCGTGCAAGGTGATCAAACAGTGTTCAAAACAGAGTGACATGGCACGCAAGCCACTAACTTCGTAGAATGTGCCCACTATACTGCTCAAGTTAGTGCAACCGTTTGCGCAAGTGAACAGAAGGCGCGCAACCAGAAGCGCACACAACCCAAAATAATTGCTAAATTGTTATTTTAAGAACTCTATAAATAGAGTTTCAAATCAATCTCAACGCATCAAGAAAGATCATAACCTCTTGCTAAAGTGTTGTTGCATCCTCCAGAGGCTCGTGCCTTCGATATCACATCGTCCAAGGGATAAAGTGATCGTCTTTTGATCAGATTCCTATAGTTGTACTTCCCCAGAAATCAATTGTACTCTTGTATTCTTTTCTAAGTTTGTAATAAGACTTTTGTTTTTTCAAAAAATTATTGAGTTGATTTATATCATTATTCTTTTAATTTTGTGGATGAGATTTAGTTACCATGGTTACTACATTTTACAGCTTATGTAAACATACGAGGATTCCACATATTGGAGTATACTTCGTACGTATGCAGCTGGCATGTCTACGTACTTAGTCCTAAGTATTTTGGGACTGGGGTGTTACAATTATTATTATTAATAATTGGTTTTGTATTTAGGCATAATAATCATTTTAAAATTATCTTGTAAAAATATATCTATAGAGTAATATATACATAGTATATTTGGCTTGGCCTGTATCTCAAAATATGGTATTTAAAACCCTAAATAATTTTATAGATTATTAATATTTATCTAGAAATATTTGACCCACAAAAATATAGTTTCCAAATGATAAAAAGATTTCTTAAAAACTATTTTATCTAATAAAATATAGTTTTCTAAATATTATAAATATTTTCTAAAAATTGGTATATATATTTATTTCCATAAATTCTTCTCGATTACCACCATCAATCGTGACTAAATCATTATTTCCTATTTTTTGCGAATTCGGACCCGCACACATCAAACATGGCTATCGGACAAATTAGGACTTGTCAGATTATCGCACATCACCAGGCAAGATACCTTGTCATATTTACTGCTTATATTTAGTCTACATCTTTATTGTTTAGTTATTGCATATTTATTGTCTATTTATTTCTATGTCATCTACCTTTGATTACTCTTCATGATTTACTTGCTTTCAGTTATACATGATGCAAATGCTAGTCATATTTTCCTTTTTGTCTTTCAATTTGCATATGGACCTAGAGTTAAGGGACTATCATTTATTAGTATATTTTCATAAACTTTGTCACGATTGTGCCACGAGATATGTGTGAGTTATGAGTAGCATATAGAGGTACTTGCGTGTTGGCTGATCACCCGTGCGCATGCATTAGGTATAACTGCTAATAGAGGCATGTTATAAGACTTAGCAGTTAGTAGAGGTACATGGTCATGGATACGACTTAATTGGTGCATATGATGGGGAGAACATTTCCTTATCGTATGGGCCACTACTACACTTTTTCTTTTAGTAACCGGGAAGCTCCGTTGGAGATACGGGTAAGATTACCCTCTCAGATTGGCCACTGATGTTATCGAAACGTTATGCACTTGGTCCCTGGTGCCCAAGTTAGGACTATACCGGATCCCATTTATAGTTAGAAGTGCCCATGCGTAGAAGGTTTGTTCTTAACTACATGAACATAGTAAAATGGTTAGGTGACCTTAGTCGATGTCATGTCATACTCCGTTCTAGTCATGGCTTGAGGCAGTGTCACATCACGGGATAATATGCTACCCCTTGTCCTTATTTGGTTGTAGGGGTAGTCTACTGTTTCGTTGATGCGATACTGGACCTTGTTATGGGTTGGACTATTTTACTTTTACTTGTGACTTGTGATATATTTTATATTTAGTTTATATGGCATGTTCTTCCTATATCTTGTTACATCCCTCTAAGGACCTGGTGATTTCTTCAGGTGTGTTTTTGTAGCTTTTTGTAGGTGTTCTAGCCAAGATCGTGGTCTTCCCTTTTCTATCGAGGATGATTGCTCTTGGATTATCCTTTGCTCCCTTGACAAATTCTTTTACTTGTTATGTATTACTCTCCTTTAAATGGTTGGTAGTGGATTTGTCTCCACCAAACGACTGGTACAAATGATAATTCATAGTTGATTTATGATATCATTATTCTTTTATTTTGTGGATGAGATTAGTTGTTATGGTTATACTATATTTTACAGCTTACATATATTTATTATATAGCTAGCATGTCTACATACCTAGTTCTACGTATTTTGGGACTGGAATGTTACATGTCCCTGTGGTGGTCCATGCAGGTCAACGAATAAATTATTTGGTTATATAACTGTACCAAACAAGCCTGCATATAGGATTAGAGTCTAGAATATCACCACATACTTGACCTCCTTTCTTGGTATCATTTTCAAACTCTCGTTTGACTGCCTTAATTTGCATCTTGCTTGACCTTTTTCTACCATAAATCTTATCTTTTCATTTGTACTTAATAGAGGTTAGGAATGTTGGCCCATTAAGCCATAGTCAAACTGATTTCGATAATTGACTTAAAACTCTGAACATGATATGAAAAGAAACCAAAGATTACAGTTTGCATCTCCTCTAAACTTTTTCACATTTATTCTGTATTTTTCTTTTATTGAGTCTAGATTGATTTGTGAGTCGGGATCACTGGCATTTAGGAAGATCAATCCTAAAACCTATCCTTGATCCATTTCTCCTACCCCAAAACTTGATTCATTCCATGAACCAAACCAAACCCACATCCAAAAGCCAAAACCAAATTCGAGTTGACCAGAAACCAAGGCATTTGAACTCAGTCCCCTGGGATTTCTCCTGGTCAGCAGCTTTATCTATTCTTTTGGACCACCAATGTTCAAATTTATGAACGTTAGGCTACCGAGTTCTGCCCGAACTCTATCTTAGAAAAACCTATAAAAAGAGAATAAATTTTTATTTCTATTCACTCATTCATTCTTCATCTTCTCTATCTATTCCTAAGCTTTCTATTAAAGTAACAAAGCTTCAATCTTCAAATATCCAAGATAACTCGATTTTTCTAGTGTCGGTGGTTTCCTATTAGGAGAATTCGAGTTGTACAAAGCTTGGCATATAAAAGCATTTCTCAGAAAGGTGTTGTTGAAGTTTGATCGTGGGCTTCAGATAAAAACACGACGGTGTTGAAGTTGGCGTGTTCTTCAAAGTAAAGCACGCGGTGTAATCTCTATTCATAATAGTGGATTATAGCGAGGAAGAGTTCTCGCGAACTGGACTAGTCCTCTCAGAAGGAAACCAGTATAAACCTGTTGTGTCTGCGTATTTTTTTCTTTCCTCTACTATTTACTGCTTTACTTGCAACTTTATTTGATTGATTATTCGCTTCACCTGCTTAGAATTTTTTAATTGGTAATTATTTTTCTGCTGCACTCTATTTACCCCCTCTAGAGGTACCATCAATCCTACAATTGGTATCAGAGCTCAGCTTATCTCTAGACGGATTAAAACTCCTTGAGATATGGCATCCCTATATCCAAGCAATGGTGAAGGTCAATCAACAAATAGGCCACCCCTATTTGATGGCTTAATACACGTATGAGCTTTTTTCTCTCGTCTCTTGATTTTGATTTATGGTCGATAGTCATGAATGGATATAAGAAACCACTACCTATTACAGTAGAGGGTGTTCTAGTGGAAAAACCATTCGACAAATATGCCGACAATGAAAAGAAACAAGCTAGTCTTGATGCAAAAGCCATCAATACATTATTTTGTGCTGTAGATAGAACCGAGTTCAATAGAGTTTCGGTCATGCCCCAATCCCGCAGTCTTTTTGTCCTCACTTCGGACTCTGTGAGACCGTTCGTCCTCGCTAAGGCATGATGCCGTGCAAGCCTAAGTTGCGCTTGCACAAGGCCAAGACCTGAAGCAAGACAAGATAGACAAGGTTGACAATACGCAGCGGAACGTATCACAGATAATTGAAACGACAGCGGACATATTTCAGAATACATGTATTTAACACAATGGTAACAAGAAAAATTCTCTTTATTGATTTCATTTGAATAGATTACAAGCTCTCGATTCTCTCTGATACAATATTACATTCTCTCAGAACTTTACAGACTACAATGATCCCGTTCCCATACATTACATCCTTTTATATATAAAACCAATCTTGTAACAGATGTCATCTCTTGGCATCTCTTCTGATTTCTGGCTCTAGAGGATGAGGCTCGGGCTATCGCTTCGGACTATCCTTCTCGATGTATAGTGCACCTGTATGCAGACTGATGGTGGGTCAGTATATCAGCATACTGGTGATTGTGAACAAAGAGCTACATTTGTCTGAAATGATCACTGTTCATTTAGTGGGAAAACATTTCTTATGATGTGATCATGCTAATTTTTACCTATATTCATTCCATGCATACAGAGTCAGTTTACATCTCTTTATGAAAACATCTTTAAAAAGCAAACATATCATTTCCATCTTAGCCACTGTGCCTCCCATGGGTTCAGCTCGTCGCTAACCGCTGTGACTCGTATGGGTTCAGCTCGTCGCTAGCCGTTGTGACTCTTGGGTTCAGCTCGTCGCTAACCGCTGTGACTCGCATGGGTTCAGCTCGTCGCTAGCCGTTGTGACTCTCTAGAGTTCAGCTCGTCACTAAGTGGATACCCCAATGCACATGCAATATCAAATGAAACCATCATGCATCAATCGAGCAATTTATAAACAATTCCATCTTTCTTTTCAAGCAGAAAACCGTTCTCTTTCTTAGAAGACAATTGTAGATTCTCTTATAAGCATACTCAAGATTACTGTCTTGTTATTAGCAATACATTCATTCAAAATCTCAGATTCTTATTAGGCGCAAGCGAATCATAAAATGAGACTTCGTCCACTCACCCAGATCAATCGTCTTCTATTGCAGAGCTAGCAATCCGATCTTTCTGTCTATCTAGTGCCTTCGCGGAGCGGGGCACTACATAATTACCCACTGAAAAGAAGTTTCGTCCTCAAAACTTAAGGAGAAACTTACGATATCCTTAGCAGTGATAGTCCTCATCCTTTGCCATCATCAATCCATGAAATCACAATTCAAATCATGTCAAAACTCTTGTTCGATAAAACATTTCAATTTCAATCAATCAAATCGATAAAACATTTGCCGGCATCATAAAAATATTTATGGACTTATTGTATAGAACGTTCATCTCATTGATGATATCAAGCAGGCATGGAATTTTTGATGAGGAAAACTTCTTTGAATTCAATCGAATCAATTGGCCAGAGGATCGTATTGCTCTGATACTATTCTGTCACGCCCCGATCCCGCAGAGTCCTTTCGTCCTCGCTTCGGACTCTGTGAGACCGTTCGTCCTCGCTAAGGCGTGATGCCGTACAAGCCTAAGTTGCGCTTGCACAAGGCCAAAACCTGAAGCAAGACAAGATAGACAAGGTTGACAATACGCAGCGGAACGTATCGTAGATAATTAAAGCAGCAGCGGACATATTTCAGAATACACGTATTGAACACAATGGTAACAAGAAACAATTCTCTTTATTGATTTCATTTGAACAGATTAAAAGCTCTCGATTATCTCTGATACAATATTACATTCTCTCAGAACTTTACAGATTACAATGATCCCGTTCCCATACATTACATCCCTTTATATACAAAACCAATCTTGTAACAGATGTCATCTCTTGGCATCTCTTCTGATTTCTGGCTCTAGAGGATAAGGCTCGGGATACGCTTTGGACTATCCTTCTCGATGCATAGTATACCTGCATGTAGACTGATGGTGGGTCAGTATATCAGCATACTTGTGATTATGAACAAAGAGCTACATTTGTCTGAAACGATCACTGTTCATTTAGCGGGAAAATATTTCTTGTGATGTGATCTTGCTACTTTTTACCTATATTCATTCCATGCATACAGAGTCAGTTTACATCTCTTTTTGAAAACATCTTTGAAAAGCAAACATATCATTTCCATCTTAGCCGCTGTGCCTCCCACGGGTTCAGCTCATCGCTAACCGCTGTGACTCGCATGGGTTCAGCACGTCGCTAGCCGCTGTGACTCTTGGGTTCAGCTCGTCGCTAACCGCTGTGACTCGCATAGGTTTAGCTCGTCGCTAGCCGCTGTGACTCTCTAGGGTTCAGCTCGTCACTAAGTGGATACCCCAATGCACATGCAATATCAAATGAAACCATCATGCATCAATCGAGCAATTCATAAACAATTCCATCTTTCTTTTCAAACAGGAAATCGTTCCCTTTCTTAGCAGACAATTGCATATTCTTTTATAAGCATACTCAAAATTACTGTCTTGTTATTAGCAATACATTCATTCAAAAGCTCAGATTCTTATTAGGCGTAAGCGAATCATAAAATGAGACTTCGTCCACTCACCCATATCAATCGTCTTCTGTTGCAAAGCCAGCAATCCGATCTTTCTGTCTATCTAGTGCCTTCGCGGAGCGGGGCATACAGTTTATACATGTGTCATGTCTCACGACATTTAGAAACTTCTTGAGGTTACTCATGAAGGTACTTCACAAATAAAGGAGTCCAAAATCTCAAGACTAGAACAAGAGTATGAGGCCTTCAAAATGAAGCCTAATAAGACTATTATAAATATGTTTACTCGGTTCCTAGACATTCTTAATCCACTATCTTTCTTTAGAAAAGAATACAGCAATCACGAGAAGATATGGAAGGTGCTTTGCGGGCTTACAAAGAACTGGAATCCTAAAGCGACGGCCATTATTAAAGGAAATGAACTTACGATCATGACTCTTGAAACCCGTATGGGAAAGCTTATATGACACATGAGCTAGAACTTAAAGATTTTGAGAAGTCAGCTCCAAAAGAGAAGGCGGTAGCATTCAAAGCTAACCACAAGACAACCTCTGACGATGAAAGTGAGGCAGACTGCTCAAACAACGAACAAATGGCCCTTCTGACAGGAAACTTCAGAAGATTCCTCAGAAATGAGAAGTCGGACAAGAAAAAGAAAGATTCCAGAGACGATGAAGAACCTATTTGCTTCAACTGTAAAAGAACAGGATACATCAAAAATGACTGCCCTGTTATAAGGAAGGGAAGCAGGCACGATCAGATAAGCAAAAGAAGGTTTTCTTCCAGAAACTTTGCCAACACTAGCATATGCTGTGAAAGTGAAGCTAGTAATTCTAAAGAAGAAAAGCATCGCAACACAGGGAACCTATATTTCATGGCTACTGATGCTATGGTGGACCTTCCTCCTTCCACTAAAAGCAAGTGGATACTCGATAGTGGTTGGTCCAGGCACATGACAGGTGATAACAAATTGTTTGCAACTCTATCGATGAAGAAAGAAGGCTATGTCTCCTTTAGGAATAACCTTAGAGATCATATCATTGGATTTGGTGACATATGTACTTCTCCCTCACCTATCATTAAAGATGTATGTTTAGTAATAGAATTAAAACATAACCTATTAAGCATTAGTCAACTGACTGATCATGGTTATGGAATTAATTTTGTTAATAATAAATGTTTTGTTTATGATAAATCTTCTGGAATAATCTCCTTTGAGGGAATAAGAGAGTACAACATATATGAACTATATTTGTCAGAGAAGACTAATAATACAGGGAAGTGTTTATTCACAACTCAAGAAGAAAGCTGGATGTGGCATATGCGTCTTGGATATGCGAACATAGACACTATTGCAAGACTGTCCACCAAGAAACTGGTAAGAGGCTTACCCGAAATTACTTTCAAGAAAGACATGGTCTGTGCTGAATGTGAAAAGAACAAGGCATCTAGATCATCTTTCAAATCAATAAACGCTGTAAGTACCTCTAGACCCTTACAATTACTTCATATGGACTTATTTGGACCAAGTAGAGTCGTCAGCCTTGGCGGTAAGCTATATGCTTATGTGATAGTCGATGACAATTCACGGTATACTTGGGTTTACTTTTTTGCAAATAAGAATGAGGCCTTTTCTGAATTTGTATCTTTTTGTAAAAAGGTGCAAAATGAGAAAGGATTCATGATTACTCGGATATAAAGTGATCATGGAGGAGAATTTGATAACCATGAGTTTAAATCATTCTGTAATTCTTATGGGTTATCTCATGAATTCTCTTGCCCCAGAACTCCTCAACAGAATGGCGTTGTGGAGAGGAAGAATAGAACTCTGTGCTATATGGCCAGAGTTATGCTTAACCAGTATAATCTTCTAAAGTATTTTTGGGCAGAAGCTGTCTATACAGCATGCCATATTTTAAATAGAGTTCTGATTAGACCCATTTCTAAAAAGACTCTCTATGAATTATGGTTTAATAGAACTCCTAATATCAGCTATTTCAAGGTCTTTGGTTGCATATGTTTTGTTTTAAATACAAAAGAAACTTGGGAAAATTTGACGAAAAAGCTGATGAGGGCATATTTTTGGGCTATGCGGCAGAAAGCAAAGGCTACAGAGTATTCAATAAAAAGTCACTTACTGTTGAAGAGCCAATAAACGTCAAATTCGATGAGCTGAACAATCAACGCAATGATGATAGTGACGACGAAGAAGAGAAAACTCCCTCCAATAGAACATCAGAAGATACACCATCTACATCCTATCTGGAAAGTCTGCCGAAATGAATGTGATTTTTGCCAGACCATCTAGCAGAACTAGTAATAGGTGACGTATCAATAGGTGTAAGTACTCGCTCAAGCACAAGATATTTAGTAATAGCTAATGTTGCATTTATTCCCAAAATTGAACCTAAAAATATTTTAGAAGCTTTTAATTATGAATTTTGGATTTCTGCTATGCAAGAGAAACTTATCCAATTTTAGAAGAATCAAGTTTGGGAACTCGTTTCCAGACCTATTGATCACTCGATCATTGGTACCAAGTGGGTGTTCCGAAATAAACTAGATGAGAATGGTTCAGTCACACGCAATAAAGCACGTCCAGTAGCTCAAGTCTATAATCAAGAAGAAGACATTGACTATGATGAGACGTATGCTCCAGTTGCTAGACTAGAATCCATTCGTATACTTTGTGATTTTGCAAGTTTTTATAGTTTCAAACTCTTTCAAATGGATGTCAAAAGTGCTTTCCTAAATGGTTTTATAAAAGAAGAAGTTTATGTAAAAGAACCTCCCGGTTTCGAAGATTTCAAAAATCATGATCACGTATTCAAGCTTCGAAAGGCTCTCTATGGTCTCAAACAAGCACCTCGTGCATGGTATGAGCGTCTTAGTTCCTTCTTACTTGAACATGGTTTTTCAAAAGGGAAGGTTGATTCAACTCTTTTTATAAAATCTTTGGATAAAAATATTTTGTTAGTACAAATATACGTAGATGACATAATTTTTGGATCAACTAATAAGATGCTATGTAACATGTTTGCTAAGTATATGTAGAGTGAATTCAAAATGTGCATGATGGGAGAAATTACATTCTTTCTTGGACTACAAATCAAGCAGAGTTCACAAGGGATACTTATAAATCAAGCAAAATATACAAAAGATTTGCTAAAGAAATTTGACATGGACAATGTCAAACCAATTGGCATACCTATGGCAACATCTACAAAGCTTGATATAGATGAAAGTGGTACACCGACTGACGTACGTATGTACATAGGTATGATTGGTAGTTTATTGTATTTAACGGCTAGTCATCCTGATATGTTTTCTGTATGCTTATGTGCACGGTATCAGGCTTGTCCTAAAGAATCACATGTGAGCGTCGTTAAGCGTATCCTGCGATACCTTAAAGGAACTTTGATGACTAGTCTTTGGTATCCTAAAACCGATTCGTTTGACCTGATAGGTTATTCGGACGCAGACTTTGTTGGATGCAAAGACGATTGTAAAAGTACCAGTGACACATATTATTTTCTATGGAAGTCTTCAGTCTCCTGGTTTTCTAAAAATAAAATTATGTTGTACTATCAACAACTGAGGCTGAGTATATCGTTGTAGGACGTTGTTGTGCTCAGATTTTGTGGATGAAGCAAACCTTAGAAGACTATTAGTTATCTTTTCAGTACATCCCTATATACTGTGATAACACTAGCTCAATTAATCTTACGAAGAATCCTATATGTCATTCTTGCACTAAACACAGAAATTAGACATCACTTTCTTAGAGATTATGTATTACAAGGTGACATTAACCTAGAATTTGTTGACACTGAACATCAACTAGCTGACATCTTCACTAAACCATTGGCTAAAGATCATTTTAACTTTATACGAAGGAAATTAGGAATTATGGATGTTAAAGTAATATAATTAAATATTATTAGTTAATACTCATGAATTTGCGAAAATTATTTTGGTTATAAGCCGAAAGGGCCCTTCTGTTACACAGGTGTAAATAGCTTAAAACGACACGGTGTACTAGTCTTCAGACTATCGCTAGCTGGGATCCGGCCCCTACAGCTAACCCAAAGTATTCTAAGCGATTTATGTGTTATTAATTAATCAATATTAATTATTTAGTTCAACACATTTATTTCTAATTAATTTTGCATTCATGTTAAAAACTGTCACAACCTTTCCAACCTCTGTTCTGATTCCCAAGTGACCGAACTCAGATAGAGTTCTGGCCAAATTCAGAATGAACTCGGTCTGGATGAATTCGAATAGAAGCTGGACAGCCGAGCCTCATCTTTATTTGAACTTTCTATATCATCTTCAACATCATCACAGCCATCATATTTCTACCGAAAATCCTAACCCTAACTTCTTGGTTCTCCCTCCTCCAAGCCTTTCAAGTCTTCAAACTTTAGATTCGAAGCTCTCTCGAAGTTCTCTTCAACTGTCTACCTTCAATTTCGATATAAATCCTCTATCTCCACTCTTTTTAATTTTTCATGGCTCCTAAAATTCTTATTTCTTCGAAAAAGAAAAGGAAGGTTGATGAAGGCTCGTCCTCTACTCCTTATGAGGCAGCCTCTTTTTCTCTTTATACTCCTTCTAAACATGATGGAGATTTCTTTGATGAATTCATATTTGTGTCTCAAGAGGCATCAAATGATTGGTTCAATGATTTTCATAAAAGAAAACTTTGTCCGGGTGCTCCTCTTAATTTTATATTATTTTCAGATCATGTGAGCGCTTTTGAATATCATCAATTGATAGATTTAGTTCAAACTAGTTTTCCTATATATGCAATGCCATTCAGATGTTTTATTGCAATTTATCGGTCACAAACGGGAAGGTGAAATCAAAGGTTGGTTGAATCGATATTGAGTTTGATAGTGATGACTTAGTATCATACTTAACATTCCCAATACTGGAGAAGCCCTGGTGGATATAACTTCTGTCCATTTTCCCGAAGGGATAACCTTTGACTCTTTTCGTGACTTTTATGTGAACCAAACCCTCGACCGAAAGGCACCCTTCGCCCTAGGCATATGAACAACTACTTCTATGATCTTCATAGAATTGTATTCTCCACCATCATTCCAAAGAATACCGCCACTGATGAGATTTCATACTTAGAGCTTTCAACTATTTATCAACTCCATTTTTGTGTACCTTTTAGTCTACCCAAGACTATTATCTCCGCTATGGAATGATGTCGCAAAAAATTACGACGTCTTATCTATACTCTGTATCTCCCATATATCTTTCAGTACTTTGAGGTTAGTCTTGAGGATTGTGCTGAAGATGGTGCTCCTGATTATCTTTACGAGCATCGTCGTTCTGCACCTACTCCTACGGCTCTGGCTCCTCCTCCAGTTGACCCATTAGCTGCTGATACTCACCCTCCTACTCATCCTTCCGGTGGTGTTACTCTTGAGTTACTTCAGACTCTTATGTTGGATCAGTTTCGCTCCATGGACTTCTGTACCACCCTTCAGCTCCATGCCATATCCAACTCTATATGGGATATGTCTTACAGTCTTGCTCACAACCCTAGTGGACCCATCCCTATGGTTCGTGATCCTACCAGACTTGGCTATCGGATTGATAATCTAGAGCCTCAGCGATTCTTTGACCCTGTTGTTGCCCGATATGATCCCAACCATTTAGCTGAGACCAGTCCTTCCAGTGCTATTGCTGATGATGATGATGATGAGGATGACGATTGAGGATATGTTTCCTCGTGATAGTTCACTACTAGTTATGTTTTTCATTTTTTTGTGACTTTGTATTAGTGATAAATACTTCTTTCAAGCATTATCAACTTTATTAGTGATGATGAACTCTCTATCTATTTTCAGTTTATGCGTGTATTTCTTATTTCAGCATTATTCATTTTTTTGTCAAATAGTTTGATCTACTTCTTAACTGTGCTGAGAGTTACTACTATCATTTTGTTCATATGACAAAACAGGGGAGTAATAATGATACTTAAATAAAATGTTGCATGTTGAATTTTTTTCACTAAAAGTTTGTTTAGAGAAAATTTTCTTATCTAGAAAGATTCAGCTTATATATTTTGTTACAAGGGAGTAACAAGACTTGACTGTACATTACGGAGGGAGCAATTATACTGTACCAATATTGACGGCCAAAGCTGCTACCGTACCTTCAGTACAACATCAAGTCTACTTCCAAATCGACCTAAACTTTCTTAAGTATCAATTTTTGTCAAATTATCAAATGGAGGAGATTGTTGGCCCATTAAGCCATAGTCAAACCGATTTCGATCATTAACTTAAAACTTCGAACATGATATGAGAAGAAACTGAAGATTACAGTTTACATCTCCTCTGAACTTTTTCACATTTATTCTGTATTTTTATTTTATTGAGTCTAGATTGATTTGTGAGTCGGGATCACTGGCATTTAGAAAGATCAATCCTAGACCTATCCTTGATCCATTTCTTCTAACCCAAAAACTTGATTCATTACATGAACCAAACCAAACCCACATCCAAAAGCCAAAACCAAATTCGAGTTGACCAGAAGCTTAGGCAACCGAACTCGGCCTGAGTTCTGCCCGAACTAGGACCGAACTCGGTCCCCTGGGATTTCTCCTGGTCGGCAGCTTTACCTATTCTTTTGGATCACCAACGTTCAAATTTATGAATGTTAGGCTACCGAGTTCTGCCCGAACTATGTCTTAGAAAAACCTATAAAAAGAGAAAAAATTTCTATTTCTATTCACTCATTCATTCTTCATCTTCTCTATCTATTCCTAAGCTCTCTATTCAAATAACAAAGCTTCGATCTTCAAATCTCCAAGATAACTCGATTTTTCTAGTGTCGATGGTTTTCGATTAGGAGAATTCGAGTTGTACAAAGCTTGGCATATAAAAGCTTTTCTCAGAAAGGTGTTGTTAAAGTTTGATCATGGGCTTCGGATAAAAATATGACGGTGTTGAAGCTGGCGTATTCTTCAGAGTAAAGTACGCG
Organism: Iris pallida; assembly: GCA_029216955.1. NCBI lineage: Eukaryota > Viridiplantae > Streptophyta > Magnoliopsida > Asparagales > Iridaceae > Iris > Iris pallida. The sequence continues at coordinate 48,767 of JANAVB010025046.1, forward strand.
GTGTAATCTCTATTCAAAATAGTGGATTATAGCGAGCAAGAGTTCTCACGAACTGGACTAGTCCTCTCAGAGGAAAACTAGTATAAACCTGCTGTGTCTGCGTATTGTTTTCTTGCCTCTACTATTTACTGCTTTACTTGCAACTTTATTTGATTGATTATTCTCTTCACATGCTTATAATTTTTAATTGGTAATTATTTTTCCGTTGCACTCTATTCCCCGCCCTCTAGAGGTGCCATCGATCCTACAAGGAAAACGACTTGTATGCCCCCATTAATTCAATTACACTATTAGTTGGACTCTTGTAAGTTGGGTAGAATGCCACATGACCTACTAACTTATAGTCCTTATGACCCATTAAATGATTTGTAATTGAATGGCACTAATAAGTTTACCTAGACTATAGAGTTTAGAGGTCCCAAACCCATTTGGCCAACCATAGACTTAGACAAGAAGATAGTAGAACGACTGTACAGACAAAAACACACCAGACGAGACTTAAATTTTAAGGAACTTGAACTATTTATGCTTTCTTTCATCATTGTCTCATGTACTTATATTTTGGACTATCTTGACTAATGCTGCTATTATAGTCTAGTTTTGCAAGCTTATTCTTTATCGAGCATGTTCAGGACATATGTTTATTGTGGGAGCTCCCACTAACATACTGTCTCATTAGAATCTATGTATTATGGTCTGATCAATCTTAGTGCACTTGGTTCGCTTTTTCGTATGATTATTTTACGTGGATTGAGATATAATTAACCTAGCTTATTAGACAAATATACTTGCCCTCTAGGATCTCATCTGCGTTTGCCTTGACCACTCTCTTTGAACTACTCAATCGTCTTTGAACACCGTATTTCACATTCAATCATAACTCCCTTGAACTCTTATTTGTTTTTCGTCATCACTGACTTCGAAAAAATACCAGTTCGTGCTTGAGTGAAAATAGACACAGAGTATCTCCCTTAGCCTTATATTGACAAGTATAACTAGCCATTACCAACTCATGCGACTACATCCTAGCCAAGAGTTACTCCTCATTTTCCCTCAAACTTAGATCTATTATCATGACCTTCTAATCGTTTTACACTTGATAATGATTAGAATCGTTCCTTGACTATACCCCCACCTAGGAGACTATCTTCTCTCTAGAAATCATGTTTTTCGAGTTGCTAATTATTTTTATCTCGATTCTTAACCCTTAATACACTTTACTTCGTACGTAACTAGAAACCTTTATTTCTTACCCAACCCTACTATGAACATTAAACCTAACCATATTTTTTCTCCCAATTGTTTTGCTTCCCTCTTTGAGGATTTTTTTTTCAATTAAATTCCTCTGTGATTTATGCAACCTTGTTTCTTATATGATTCTCGTGTGCAAAGATGAAAATATTATGACACCCTTCAGTTACACGGGACTAGATTAGAAAACCCTATAGAGAAGATTAAATGAGTAAGTATGTTAAAATTTGGAGTAAACACTAGTAGATAAAATACTAAGGAATAATATAGTGTTCAATGTTACTAGTTTCCAAGGTTACTCAATTAGAGACCATGAAAAGGTTGTGAATTCTTGTACTAAATTTCTATGATGATCATGAATATGAAATTCATAATTAAGATAGAGATTGATGTTGCTTCGACTAAATTGATTCAAGATGTATTAAATTTCAAATTTCAAGAAGGTTATGAAATACAAAATTTGGTTTGAGGAATATATATATATATATATATTTATATATATATATATATATATATATATATATATATATATATATATATATATATATGTTGAAGAAGTAGATTAGAGATTCATTGAATTTAAACTTTTTGGAGTTATTGAAATTCTATCGTTGAGATATTGGATTTAGATATATGAATTCAAAAAAATTGTGAGTAAATTTTTTGGAGGTTAATTATCAAATTGAAAGAAAGGAAGGAAAATAGGTTTCAAAAAATTAAAGATTTTATGGAATAAATTTTGAGAATAAGTAATAAAATAGATTAAGGTGATTATGAGGGATCAAAAGCGAATTTGAATTTTGAATAAAGAGTTATTAATCAAAATTTTGAGATTGAGGAAGTTATTGCCTATTACGAAGCTGCACTTTTCTAAGATTGATGGTTCGTATATGCAATAGATATCTATATAGTTATTAATAAGTACCTTGGACATTAGCAACTACGACGATTGGATAGTAAATAATATGCTCATCGAGATGTGTATCGTCCTAGGATGAGCTTCTTAGGCTACATGAGCGTGCGAGTGCTAGTGCACCTGCAGAGGGAGGGGCTAGTACTTCCTTGTATCCCTCTCCACCTCAGTCGGCGGATGAGCTCTGGATAACCACGGTTGGTGGTATTCAGAGGGGTACGTACAATGGCACGGGATCCTACGGCACCTTTGTGGTGACACAGTCATCCAGGGGCCCCTCGGGCAGTGTGCGTTCTCCACAGCCCCACTGGAGTCGACCTGATTCGATGAGAGCTTACGTTGCTGAGTTGCGTGACGAGATGCTATGGAGGATTGCGGAGCAGCCCCAGTCTCAGTCTTAGATGGACGATGCGATGCTTACCGCACGATTTGATATGCTCGAGCGCACCATGAGGGAGACGCAGGATACCATGAGGGAGATGAGCGAGAGGACAGATCGTGCCGTTCTGGCGGTACAGAGGATGAAGTTGGCCATTGGCGATCAGCTTTCGAGGCTGACTGCTGTTATGGATGTAACGCCCCAGTCCCAAAATACGTAGGACTAGGAACGTAGATATGTCAGCCGTATAATAAATATACGTAAGCTGTAAAATGCAGTAACACCATGACAACTAGTCTCATCCAAAAAATAAAAAAAATCAAACCTTTATAGAAATAAGTAAGAATTTGCCTTTTTACATGTAGTTGGGCGGAGGCAAATCCACTACCAACTAATTAAAAGAAAAAGAATACATGGCAAATGAGATGATTTGTCAAAAGTAGCAAGAAAGATCCAAGACACGTCATCTTCGAAGGAATAGAGAAGATCACGACCTCGGCTAGAATACCTGCAGGGTGATAAGAACACACACCTGGAGAGATCACCAGGTCCTCAGAGGGACATAACAAGACACATAATAACATGCCATAATACTGAATATAAACTGCTCAATAAATAAGTCAATTAGATTATAACATGGCCCAATACTCTACCATTGAATTAGCGTACCATCCCCCCAACAAAACAAGGACAGGAGATGGCACCCTAATCCACGATGTAGTATCTTTCCATGCCATGTATCCAATATGGTATCCGGACCACAACAAGGTTCAGTACCTTCTCATCGGAGTAGTTAGCCACATCTACAACCAAACAAGGACAAGATGTGGCAAATTAGTCCACGACAAGTTACTATTCCAAGCTACGATCAGATATAATTACTCAAACCAAAAGTACCTATACCTAACGGATAAGGGAGCCTAATCGTTCTAAGTGAATGCAGTTAAGAACAAACCTCCAACGCATGGGGTCTCTGGCTAAAATGGGATCGACACAGTCCCCACATGGGGAACCAGGGGCCTCACTACAATAAATAAAGGGGTCATCAACCCGTATCTCCGGCGGAGCATACGGTCACAAGGGAAATGTGCATAGTAGCCCATACGCTAAGGATGTGTCCTCCCCACCCCATACCTATATGTTATCTTCACAACACATGACCTTTATAACCGCTAAGTCAAACTAATCATGCAATACTATTAGCGGTTAACTCTATCGCACGGCTTATACGTACCGGTGGCCAGCTAGCTACGCATGTCCAAGTTCTATATGCGACTCGCGACTTCATGGTACAAATGTGTCAAGGCCTATGAATACAAGACAACAAAAGGATGGTCCCTTAAATCTAAGTTTAATGTGTATAAAAATAATAAATAACGGGAAATAGAACTACACAGTATAATGTATCTAATTATGACAATGTAGCACAGTTTAATTTGCAGAAAAAGAAATAATAAATAAATGCATGAAATATGAGCTAAAGTAAATAGACAGCGAATGGCAAGGTGTCTTGCCTGGTGTGACGCCTGATGTGGTGCGATGATCAAGGTGGCACATCATATGACTTCCACGTTACAACTAACCAAGACGGCCTCTGATGATGACATGGATTGTTCCATCGGGTCCTGAATAGTCAGATTAGTTAGGGTTGACATAAGGTAGTCCAGAATTGGCGAGGAGATAGGGAAAAGGAAATTAGTTATGGACGAAAGGATAATCTAAGGAAATAGATAATTAAAATATATACATTTTTAGAAAACTATTTATAACCTTGAAAACTATAGTTTATTATCCCAAAGTATTTTATGAGTAGTAAATCATTTTAGGTCAAAACTGTAACTTACCTAAGTAAAAATATTTCATATAAATACTTGAAAATAGATATGAAATTTGGGAACTGCTTTTGTTTTTATCACAGTACTTTTTTTAGGCTAAATACTTAAAATTATAGAAAAATCGTTTTTATGGCCAAAACAACTTACTTATTATATTTTACCAAATAATATAGTTTTTAGAGATATTTTACTATATATATACTAATAACAATATTGATACTAGTAAAGTTAAAATACCGATCATAATTATAGCATAACCATATACATATACTGGTATGCATTGACCTTTAGATACAAATAACAAATATTAACAAAATTTAAATAGAAAAAAATTAAGAAAAACCAAAAATATAGCAGTTACTGCTGTTGTCCTTATATTTTATAAAAACAATAATAATAATAAATAATAATAATAAGTAAAACAACAGACATTCAAAAATAAATGAAGGAAACAAATAATAAACAAACAAAAAAATAGTACAAAACTAAAGAAGTGCAGCTGACTGCTGCTTTTATATTAGAAAAAAGAGAGGAGGAAAAATCAAAGAAGAAAAAAAAGGGGTTGATGGGAACGAAGGAGAGGGGAGAGGAAAGAAAATGTGAGAGAGAAAGAGAGGTGAGAAGGAGTGGGGACTGGAAGAGCGAGGGAGTGAGCGCACCAGTGGAGGAGATTTCCGGTGAGGGATCGGTGGAGAGGTCGGCCGGACGGTGCGGCTTCCAGCAGTGGTGTCCATCGACGAGGTTGGTCACCAGCATGGGTGTGTGACGTTTGCTCAAGAAGCTCGCGCGGGTCCGGCCGGACTTCGACAGAGGGGCGGCTGTTGGGAAACACAGGTGGTGGTCTGCGCCGGACGGGTTAAGGTAAAATTTTAGGGTCTCGATCTTCTTCTTTGTTTTTCTTTTTTTCTCTGCGTTGGTGATGGCGGTGAGCGCTTGGGTTAGCGGATGGTTTGATGGTTGGCAGATGTGGTCGGAAGTCGTGAAAGGGGTCCGGGCATAGCGGTGGCAGAGTTTGCCTGGGGCTGGTCGTCGGGAAGTGGTGGTGGTGTTAGGACGTTGATGGTGGTGGAGATGGTAAATATGCGGGTGGCAGTAGTGGTAGGGCTCTGTGGGTGGTCGTAGTTGGGTTGGCCGGGGTCGACGAATGATGGGGGCGGACACTGTAAGACTCATCTCACAATATCGGTATTTATATACGGATACGTATTTTGTAGTGTATTTCATATTTTCTTGGTTTTCGTAATGCTTTAAATTTTTTCCTAACTTATAGATTTTTTCCTTGGCCGGCATACCGCCAGAATACCGGAGTATACGGCATACCGTCCAGACAGATTTTCCACATTTTAGATATTTTTGATGTCAGATATTTTCATGAATAGTGTTTCCGTATTTTGATGAATAGTATTTTAGATATTTTGATGAATAGTATTTAGATATTTTCGTGAATAGTATAGATGCACCCTTTTACCCATTGGATACTTGGTTTTATTTGGATGGCCACGATTGACTTAGATTTTGACATGGATCACCATCCGACTGCTAAGATTAATTCCCCCTTCTATATATACCATTTCACTTTCTCTCTCCTCTCTCTTTTCATTCTCTTCACTCTCTCTTCATTTCTTCTTCCCTTCTCTCCACCTTGGAGCTTGCCAGGAGCTTAGCCTTGAGGCCTTGGGTGTGGTGTCTAACCCCCCTAGGAGGAGGAGTAGAAGATTAGGCTTGGAGCTTAACCTAGGAAAGTACATCTTGCCAAATCTTGAACAAAAATATTTTTATTGTCAATTTATTTTCCTTGGTAGTAAATACTTAGAATTGTTCTAAACTCATTTTGTAAAATATGTTTTCCTTATGATTCTCGTATATATGCATGTTACTAAAATTTGTTTAAGCAAGGTTTTGATTTTCTGTTAAAACCCAATATGGACTTAGTAGAAAACTTGGTATCGAGAGTGATACTAGTGTTACCATCGTGGATCTTGGTTACATATACATATATGAGGCAATCTATCAAATCTTTGAATTTTTAAAAACTAATACTCCCATGTTGTAGGGAATTAAATTTCATGCGATTTTGACATTTGAAAATTCGAATTTCGATTTAAAACGAAGTTTTTATGGCCGAAACAAGTTTTGAGTTTTCAAAAATCAACTTTCTGTGACGGTTCGGAAAATCCGTCGGAAATTCACGAAAATCCGTCGAAAAATCCGAACTTGCACCACAAAACTTGCTGTGACACTTCGAAAAATCCGCCGGTAATCCGCAGTAATCCGCCGGATAATCCGGTTAGGCTGTTTTTGTTCGTTTCTGCCAATTTTTGTCCGTTTTTGATATTTTCTTCGATTATAATGATTTCTTAATATGATTAGATGATCTTGCATAGTTAGAGAATGATTGTACACCCTATATACACTTGACACTAGCACATGTTCAATCATTTTTCTATAAAATGTACTTAGCTTTAATTATTGTTTTCTACATGCCATGATATGTCTTTTGATAGTTTCTTTCCTACAAGCTATGATAATTGTTACATGTCTTCTTTGCTTACATGATAGTGGCCCGTCGTGGCGCACTCTTCTTACATGTCTTCCTTGCTTATTAGATAGTGACCCGTCGTGGTGCACTCTTGTACATGTCTTTCTTTGCTTACATGATAGTGGCCTGTCATGGCGCACTCTTGATTCCAGTACATGTCTAGCTCCTTGATAGTGGCTCGTCGTAGCGCACTCCTGGCTTCTTGTCTATTATATTTTTCTTGTTGTTGCTTGTTATGGTGCACATTCTCGTTATTGTCCAGTCTTGCATGTCTCATGTCTAGGATGGATTCTGCAGAATGCCACACCCGGAATCCAACAAGAAAATGTTAAGGACTAAACAACTAGTTTGATTACTTAGATCATTGAGAATTTCTCAGTTACCTGTTGCCCCTTTGGTCTTGGCATTATATATATATCCTTGGGATTTGGAGCTATCTGTCATGATGAGCACACTTCCAGCGCACCGTCGAGTGTTGCACCGGGTACATTTGTCTCCTGGGCGATGTACCCACTACTATAGGATACATTTGTCTCCTGGGCGATGTATCCACTATTACCATCGGGTACATTTATCTCCTGGACGATGTACCACTACTATAGGATACATTTGTCTCCTGGGCGATGTATCCACTATTACCATTGGCTTGGACCATTCATGTAGTAACAGGCAGGTGCTGGACTTGGAATTCTCAAACTTGCATTTGTTAGTAATTAGGATTGTGACAACCCTAGTTAGCTAATGTATAAAGCCGTACTCATTGCTTGGCCGTGACTATTGTATGGAGTCCAGTCTAGTCTAGTTTGTCTAGGCAGTGTCCAAATTTGTTTATTTTCAGTACATCTTTGTTTATGCTTTACTTTTGTCGGTAAATGATTAGATACTAAAGTTTTGTTCAGGTGAAGGGTTACAACCCCGGTTCTTGTTTGGTTTACGGGTTGTAACTTGGGTTTCGGAATAGTTCCTAAGTCATCTAATCATTTGTCGTTCTATATAGTATCTCACATGCTCACATGTCTTAGTTATCTTACATGCTCACATGTCTCAGTTATCTTACATACTCACATGTCTCAGTTACCCTACATGCTCACATGTCCCAGTTATCTAACATGCTCACATGCTCCAGTTACTTAACATGCTCACATGCTCCGTCTACTTAACATGCTCACATGCTCCAGTTACATAATATGCTCACATGTCTCGTCTACTTAACATGCTCACATGCTTCCTTTTCCTTACCTATACACAGTTTAGATTACATCACATGTCCTTTACTTTATGCTACATGTTGCTTTACTTATTGTCTTTCCTATTATCGGGATAAGTGCATTGGTAGCGCATGAGTCTCGATTTGCTTTTACTTATTTCTGTCTCTATCTGTTGCTATGATTTGCATGCTGGTTTTAGTTCATAGTTTGGCTTCCTTTATGGTACTTGCTATTGGGGGTCTGACTTCACTGGTTTTGTTTGGCCAGATCTGATAGAGGAGCCCGGAGGATCTTCTGTACCTTCCACTCGTTGGTGATTACCCGGAGCTCTAGAGTACCTTAGTAGTTTTTTTTTATTTCATTCTCCCACTAGTTATATACATTATTCTTTTGTAGCGTTTAGCCTCCGAGCACGTGTTTAGCTCGTGTTTTGGACTTGACATTTAGCCTACGGGCCAGAACATGATTTGCGTATTCTAGACTATAACTAGAGCTTATCATGTATGACTATTACTCTTGCTAGTCTTCACTCTATATTACTAGCTTCATGATCATTGATATATGATAGTTTGGGATGCTTTACTATTTTATATTCCAGTTGATCTTACTTCTTGTACATTGTTTACTGCCTGCGATTGAGATACCTAGGATTGCTTGACCTAGGATCGACTGTTGGCTTGTCGTAGTAACCCCCATCTATACAGCTTATACGTTATTTCGGAGTACTGGAGTACTTTGGTATACGTAGCTGGCCTGGTCCGTCCCTACTTGCCAGTATTCTGGTTCTGGGGCGTGACAGACACAGCCGGACGATGGAGGCAGACGATGCTGCTCCGGCGCATGGAGGCAGAGCTACGGCGATGTTGGTTGCTGCGACAGTAGAAATCTGTGGGGTGATGGCGATGGTGTTGGCAGAGGGCGATCGAGGCTGGGTCGGTATGGTGGTCTGTGGCGAAGGTGTGGACGTGATCAGTGAAGTCGGAGGGACAGTGTTGTGGTCGAGGTAACCATGATTTGGTGCTATCATGGGGGTTCTTGCAGGAAAGTGGTCAGGGAGAGGTGGAGTCTTCGACTGCCGCGGCCGTGATAGTATCCCAGCAAGGAGGTGGTCGGCTAGAGTTAGGCTTTAGGTTTAGGGCTTGGAGTCGGGGATGGTTTTGGGTATTGGCTAGAACTGGTGACCGAGAAAACAGGACGGTCCGATGGTGAACGGTTGGCACTTTGAGATCGACGAGGATTAGTGGTCGGGAGAAGTCAGCGCGGGTGGCGACAAGGTGGAGCGGGGAACGGATAGAGCGGCAGGGAGATGGTAGAGCTAGGTTTAGGATTTGATGGTGTCGGGGGTGTGTCCGACACGAGGAATTATTGTATACGTAAAAGATGGAATAAGATTTTGGACTTGTAAAATTTTCAGGAAGAGGTCAAAGGACTTCTCCTTATATAGAAGGTGAAAGTCCTAGTTGGATATGGACTAGTTAATTTAAATCTTCCTTTAGATATCTTACTTTTAGTTTAAATTAATTTAAAATCGATTCAATCAAAATCCAATCCAAATCCGATTTAAATCTAGATATATTCAAATCGAAACTTAATATAGATAACTACCACATTTAGATTAAGCTTATTAATGGCAATAGAAAATTTCAAATTTAAATAACCATAGTAGTATTAAAAGAATTTCAAAATAACTTTTTATATATAATATAAAAATAATAATAGATAATTTTGAAAATTAGAAATTAAAATATATACATGAATTAGATTTATGTACCTCGCATACAAATATTTACAAAATCATTGTTTTTCTAAATTACTACTATTATTGAACTATAAACTAAATTAAAAATAAAATAGAATTTTGGAAAATCTTGTCGCGACACTTTTCACAAATTTAAGTAATTAAAAATAATTATCATATATTATTTTGAAAACTATCCTATATAAATAACTATAATCAAAACGTTTTCTAAAAATATGTACCTCATACATATTCGCACTCGACGAGTAAATACGAAAATGAAATCAATACTAATTTAATAAAATAAAATAAAAATCATAGTGAAAATTTAGGGAGTTGACATCCTACCCAACTTACAAGAATTTTATCCTCAAAATTAAGAAGTAACTAGGGTATGTAGGGTTGAGAAGGTAGAAGAGTTTATTGATAAGGAAATATGATCAAATTATTGGGCGAGGTGAAGATATGACGTTCAACACAAACATGCAATTAGAAAGTCGTGATTTAGATAAATACGAAAATAATTCACGGATATGGAATTAAACGAGGGTCACTAGTTAAGGCAATAAAATTATGATAACACGAATTAGAGAATAGTAAGGAATCGAGTAGATCAAAGAGAATAATTTAGGGACTTGGAAGATATGGTTCCTTGAAAGAATATAGTCGTCTAGGTTTAGGGTATGGTTATGGAAATGATTTGAATCATTCTCAAGTTTCAAGAATGATTAGAAGGTCGCGATAATGAATCTATGGTCGAGAAAAAAGGACGAGTAACTCAGACGGGGATAGAGTCACATTGGTTGGTCAGTGGCTAACTATTTTGGTAATAGATGGTGGGGTAACTAAGGGGATATCAAGTACGAGCGTTTGTCTTTCTAAAAGAGGCGAAAGGTGAAAATAATAAAGAGTTCGAAGAAGATATTAGCGAATACGAATAAGTGGTTCAAAGACGATTGAAAAAATTTCAAAAAGAATTGCCAAGACAGTCGCGGATGAGATTCTAGAGGCCAAGTTTAACTATGTCTCCATCCACGTAGAACAATATATGAAAAACGAACCAAAGTGCACTAGGTTGATCAAACCATCATGTACCGATTCTGATTAGACAATATATTAGTGGGTGCGCACCCATGAGCACATGTCTTGAACAAGCTCGATAAAAGGGTAAGCTTGCAAAACTAGACCATAGTAGCAACATTGGTCAAGTTAGTAAAAATATAGGCACGAGATCTTATAATTAAAAGAAAGTAAAATTAGTTCAAACTCATTAAGAATCTAAGTCTTGTCAGGTGATTGTTCATATACCGTTGTCCTACTGTCTTTTTGTCTAAGGCTTGGTTGGCTAGATAGGTTAGGGTCCTCTAAATTCTAGAATCTAAGTAAACTTATTAATATGGGTCACAAGGAAAAAGGGATTGTTAGGTCGTGAGGTATTCTACCCAACTTATAAGAGTTAAACTAGTAGTGTGATGGGACAATAGATTATGTCTAGCTAGTATGGGTTACCTTCCTAACCAATATCAAGCACAAAAGAAGGATAAGAATTTACGGTATAGAGAATCAAGCAAGATGCAAATCAAAGAGTCAAGCGAGAGTTCGAAAATGGAATCGAGGAAGGTGGAAGTTTGTGGATGAGATCCTAGACTCTAATTCTATACGCAGGCTTGCTTGGTACGATAAAGTAACCAAACAATTTATCTTGACCTGCATGGGCCACCACAAAAACATGTAACGCCCTAGTCCTAAAATACGTAGGACTAGGAGCGTAGACATGCCAGCCGTATAATAAATATACGTAAGCTGTAAAATGAAGTAACACCATGACAACTAATCTCATCCATAAAATAAAAATTCAAGCTTTTATAGAAATAAGTAAGAATTTATCTTGTTACATGTAGTTGGGCGTAGACAAATCCACTAGCAACTAATTAAAAGAAAAGGAATACATGGCAAATGAGATGATTTGTCGAAAGTAGCAAGAAAGATCCAAGATACGTCATCTTCGAAGGAATAGAGAAGATCACGACCTCGGCTAGAATACCTGTGGAAAGACAAGAACACACACCTGGAGAGATCACCAGGTCCTCAGAGGGATGTAGCAAGACATATAATATCATGCCATAATACTGAATATAAACTGCTCAATAAATAAGTCAATTAGATTATAACATGGTCCAATACTCTACCATTGAATTAGGGTACCATTCCCCCAACCAAACAAGGACAGGGGATGGCACCCTAATCTACGATGGAGTATCTTTCCATGCTATGAATCCAATATGGTATCCGGACAACAACAAGGTTCAGTACCTTCTCATCGGAGTAGTGAGCCACACCTACAACCAAACAAGGACAAGATATGGCAAACTAGTCTACGATAAGTTACTGTTCCAAGCCACGATCAGATATAAGTACTCAAACCAAAAGTACCTATACCTAACGGATAAGGGAGCCTAATCGTTCTAAGTGAATGCAGTTAAGAACAAACCTTCAATGCATGGGCTCTTTGGCTAAAATGGGATCGACATAGTCCCCACTTGGGGCACCAGGGGCCTCACTACAGTAAATAAAGGGGTCGTCAACCCGTATCTCCGATGAAGCGTATGGTCATGAGGGAAATGTATATCGTAGCCCATACGCTAAGGATATGTCCTCCCCACCCCATGCTTATATGTTGCCTTCATAACACATAACCTCTATAACCGCTAAGTCAAAATAATCATGCAATACTATTAGCGGTTAACCCTATCTTACGGCTTATACGTACCGGTGGCCAGCAAGCTACGAATGTCCGAGTTCTATATACGACTCGCGACTTTGTGGTACAAATGTGCCAAGGCCTATGAATACAACACAACAAAAGGATGGTCCCTTAAATCTAAGTTTAATGTGTATAAAAATAATAAATAACGAGAAATAGAACTACACAGTATAATATATCTAATTATGACAATGTAGCACAGTTTAATTTGCAGAAAAATAAATAATAAATATATGCATGAAATATGAGCTAAAGTAAATAGACAGCTAATGACAAGGTGTCTTGCCTGGTGTGATGTCTGATGTGGTGCGATGATCAAGGTGGTACAGCATACGACTTTTGCGTTATAACTAACCAATACGGCCTCTGATGATAACGGACTGTTCCATCGGGTCTAGAATAGTCAGATTAGTTAGGGTTGACATAAGGTAGTCCAGAATTGGCGAGGAGATAGGGAAAAGGAGATTAGTTATGGATGAGAGGATAATCTAAGGAAATTAGATAATTAAAATATATACATTTTTAGAAAACTATTTATAATCCTTGAAAACTATAGTTTATTATCCCAAACTACTTTATGAGTAGTAAACCATTTTAGGTCAAAACTGTAACTTACCTTAGTAAAAAAAATTTATATAAATACTTGAAAATATATATGAAATTTGGGAACTGCTTTTGTTTTGACACAGTATTTTTTTAGGCTAAATACTTAAAATTATAGAGAAATCATTTTTATGGCTAAAATAACTTGCTTATTATATTTTACCAAATAATATAGTTTTTAGAGATATTTTACTATATATATACTAATAACAATATTGATACTAGTAAAATTAAAATATCAATCATAATTATAGCATAACCATATACATATACTAGTATGCATTGACCTTTAGATACAAATAACAAATATTAACACAATTTAAATAGAAAAAAATTTAAAGAAAAACCAAAACAACAGTAGTTACTGCAGTAGTGAAGGAAACAAATAATAATAAATAATAATAATAAATAATCCTTATATTTTATAAAAACAATAATAATAATAAATAATAATAAGTAAAACAACAGACACTCAAAAATAAATGAAGGACACAAATAATAAACAAACAAAAAAATGAAACAGTACAAAACTAAAGTAGTACAGCTGATTGCTGCTCTAATATTAGAAAAAGGAGAGAGGAGGAAAAACCAAAGTAGAATAAAAAGGGGTTGATGGGAACGAAGGAGAGGGGAGAGGAAAGAAACTGAGAGAGAGACGTGAGAAGAAGTGGGGACTGGAAGAGCGAGGGAGTGAGCGCACTAGTGGAGGAGGTTTTCGGTGAGGGATCGGTGGGGAGGTCGGCTGGACGGCGCGGCTTCCAACGCTGGCGTCCAGGCGGCGAGGTTGGTTGCCGGCATGGGTCTGTGGCATTTGCTCAAGGAGCTCGCCCGGGAAGAGCGGCGCGCGGCTGCGCAAGGGCTCGGCGTGTTAGGGTTATATACTAAAAGCATCACTTTTGTAGTAACCTTATCTCCTTAAATTTTGAATAAGAATCATATGGACAAATATTTACTTATTGTATTTGTTGCAAGTATTAATACAAATGTCTGATATTCTATATTGTATATAATATGGTGTGGGGTGTCACACAAAAGATCATATTATTAGTTTCCTATGGAATATATAAATAGTTTACAACCTAGATGGACTTAGATAATCTATTGAAAAGGTTGTAGTACAATCTGGTATTAGTCTATCTTGACTATAGGTTTACACTAGTACATTTTGTGTGTATTGAACACGACCACTTGAGGTTGTTCTCTTTGTACTGACAACATAAGAGAACAAACACCCATGTTATTATGGATGCTTGTGCTCTTAATCCGAATATAATAACAAACATGTATATGCAGTGTGCATTACTTTAACTCATGAAAGAGTAAGATTCATTATGGGTCAACCTCTATAAATTGGGTAATAGCATTGTATATATGATGGGTTATTGGTTATAAATGGAATCCACATCCCAATACATCAGGTTGATGATGTCCCCTTAAGGAGCTCATAAGGATTATCATGTAAACCTTGCACGTAGATTATAACTGACATGACAAATAAAGTTGAGCGATACTAATTAAGGATAAAAGATGTCGAATCAATATAGTTGTCAGTAACTAAATTTGATCGACAGACATTCGATATCTTAACATGGGGAGCCAAACGAGCATATAATAAATGGAGCCCGCAAACATAATTTAGGATTAAGGAGGTAGTGCAACAATAGGTTATTAGTAGACCGAGCTATTGTTAATGGGCCTGGATTGTGTGTTCGGGCTGAACACGGAATATCCAGATTCGTTAGGAGGCCTAACCCTAATTTCTTCTCATGGTACCTGACATAGCCTATATATATCCTTTATTATTTGGCTGCCAGTTTACTGATCAGAAATCTGAAGCTTTCTCTAAATTCGTGATTCACGTAAGGAGAGAAAGAGAGGGCTGCCAAGAAGAAGAAAATGTTAGAAGATCGTCGCCCACACGACGTCCAACTTAAGGAAGGAATACGTGCAGAAGATCTTGGGGTCGTCTGCTCGACATTGCCAGGAACTACTTATCTTCTTCCCGCCGCAGGTATAATTTGTGAACCCTAGTTTCCGCCTATGAAGGGTTAGAACACGTATTAAATCTGTTTAACTTTCTACCGATCAATACGCACACCAAAGAAAGGGTCCTGGGAATTCCCAATTCCATCAATTGGTATCAGAGCCACTTTGGATCTGCTTATTGATTGATATGTCCATGTTGTCCAATAAAACATGCGTTGTGTAATAGTCGGTAGATGTAGATCTGTTCTAACTTATTTTTGCAGGCATCTTAGATCCAACTATTATGGTCCAATGCATGTTTTGTTTTGTGATTGTTTTAAACCACAGACATGTCGTGGATGTTGTTGTTGTTGTGGATGTGATTAAAATTATGAAGATTGATCGTGCTTATAATTTTTTTTCAATCTAGATTATGTGTGAACTCCTTTGGGAGGCATAGGATTGATGTAATCTTAATTATTTTTGATCAATCGTGATGGCGGTGGTAGTTGTTTCTGATACCGAACGAGATGCTAGTTTTAAGCAGTCCAGAGGCAAACGTATCCGAATAGATCTGCAGCGCCAGATTTTGGATTCGGATAGTTGAGGACAGAGCATGAAAGATGACCATAATAGTTGGATATTTTTCTCTTATTTGTTGTTATTTTGCTTTTTCTGATAATGCATGTTTATTATTGTGTGGATATTTTTTTGAAAAACTAAGCCTATATTAATAATGGACAACATGGACATAATATCAACTAGTAGAAAAACCCTCATTGTTAAATAACTAAGTGGGAGAGGATATTTATTTAGTATAAATTCTATGGTCTCCATTACTGGTTTGTAGGTGATGTAATTATACTTGTGCGTTGGCTTTAGTGCCTTCCTCTATATCGGATGAATATAATTATGGATCACCAGTACAAACTTCCTTAGGGATAATTGTAGAAAGTTACCTAGTATGTGTTCACTTCTCCATCTGAAGGAACTCATTCAAAGTAATGGACTTAGTATTAAGTAATGGTATACACTTAGATACAAATAATGATATCCTCCCCATCGGAGTCACTGCTATTATTTGTATGACCAGAGTAATACCAACATATTAATTTTATTTGTCATAAAGTTACGTTGACATGATAGTAAAATTAATAGGTAGTGCCTACTTGAACAAAGTTGAATTTGTATACGTCCACACTATCGTGGCATGCTAAATTCATGATGTTCAAGGTGTTGGTAAATTTCTTATTATTATTTTGAGGGAATCAATATTTAATTAATTCAAAAAGTTTTTGCCCTACATAATTTTTATTTATGTGATTCTCAGGATTTCAAAAATGGGTTCTTTTAGTCCACTTATGATGATTCTTAAAGAAAACAAACTTAGTGGACCTAATTATATTGACTGGAAACATAATATGGACATTGTCTTGACTGTTGAGGAGTAAAAATATGTACTTGTTGAGGAATGCTAACCTAAACCTGATGCTAACTCTGATGAAGAGGTCAAAGAGGCTTATAAGAAGTGGAAAAAGGCAGATGAGATGGCGCGATGTTACATTCTTGTATCTATGTCAAATGTACTGTAACATCAGCATCAGGCCATGGCCACAGCTTATGACATGATGTATAACCTCAAGGAACTAGAGCAGCTAGGCAGTTTGCTATGAAGTGTTTGATGAATACAAAAATGGCTGAGGGTACACCAGTAAGGGATCATGTTCTCAAGATGATGGGTCATCTGAATCAGATGGAGATCCTTGGAGCTAAAATCGATAGGGAATCCCAAGTCGATATCATTCTCGGGACTCTGCCTAAAATGTTTAACAATTTCTGCCTTAATTACAACATGAACGAAAGGTTGTATAGTTTGGCAGAACTTGCAAAAGAGCTACAGGATGTTGAATCTCTCTTTAGGCAGAGTGGTCATATTTTTGTTTCTGAAAAGGCTTCTACTTCTAAGCCAAAACGCGGTAAGAAGAAGAATAACATTCAGAAATAGTCAAACTTAGCAAAGAAGGGCATGGAACCTCAAGGCACTGTGAAAAAGCCAAAAGGCAAATGTTTCAAGTGCAAAGGGTCAGGACATTGGAAGACTGACTGTCCACTTCTCAAATAAGGGAAGAAAGAAGGTATATCTCATTTACTAGTAGTTGAAACATGTTTAGTGGTGTTATCTACCGGCACCTGGTGTATAGATACAGGAGCCACTAATCATGCCTGCAATATATTGCTGGGGTTCCAGAAAACCAGGCGACTCAATGATTGAGAGATATGCTTGTTCATGGGTGACGCTACAAAAGTAGCGGTTGTTGCATTAGGAGATGTTACTTTATCTTTTGGTAGAAATAAGTCTTTAACATTGAGAGATTGTCTTTATGCACCTTCACTTAGAAGGAATTTAATTTTTGTTTCAATATTAATTAAGGATGGATATTCAGTTTATTTTAATGACAATATTGTTATTAGAAAGAATAAAAAATTTATCTGTTCTGGTGCATTAGTTGATAATATATATGTCATTAATCTTGTTTCACCCACAATACAACTTATGGAAATGAATAATATGTCATCTAACTTAAATAAGAGAAAGGAACCTTCTTGTATGAACCAAACATATCTTTGGTACTTGCGATTGGGGCATATTAACCTAAGAAGGATTCAAAGACTGGTTGAAGATGGACCTTTGAGTTCATTGGAAGTAGAGGCACTACCAGTCTGTGAATCCTGCTTGGAAGGTAAAATAACCAAAAGTTCTTTTACGATAAAAGGGTATAGGGCTAAAGATGTGTTGGAATTGGTTCATTCTGATTTATGTGGACCCATGACTATCCAAGCTAGAGGTGGCTTTGAATATTTTGTCACATTTATTAATGATTATTCAAGGTGTGGATACATTTATTTGATGTGCCGTAAGTCTGAGTGCTTTGAGAAATTCAAAGTACAAGGCTGAAACGGAGAAATGTCATAGAAAATGTATCAAGTCATTACGATCAGATCGTGGTGGCGAGTACCTCTTTCGAGAGTTTAGGGATTATTTATCAGAGGCTGGGATTACATCCCAATTGACTACGCCTGGAACGTCCCAGCAGAATGGTGTATCCGAAAGAAGGAATATAACTCTTATGGAGATGGTTAGATCAATGATGAGTTATTCGAATTTACCAGATTCGTTTTGGGGATATGCCTTAGTGACTGCAACTTATATTTTGAACTTGGTTCCTTCTAAGTCAGTACCTCTTACTCCCATAGAGCTGTGGATTGGGCGTAAGCCTAGTATGAAACATGTTCGAATTTAGGGTAGTCCAGCACATGTGTTGAATAAGAAAGCAGATAAGTTGGAATCTCGTACAGAAGTATGCTTGTTTGTAGGCTATCCAAGAGGAAAGAAAGGAGGTTTATTTTATAGTCCTAAGGATCAGAAGGTCATTGTTAGCACCAATGCCCGATTCTTAGAGGAAGACTATGTGATGAACCATAAACCCACAAGTAGAGTTGTTCTAGAAGAACTGATAGGTGAGACACCAAGTACTTCAGTACCAACAGTACAAGAGGATGAACCACAATTAACTGCACAACGTGTGACAAATGTTATACCATAACCAATAGTGCCTCATCGTAGTGGGAGGGTTGTGATACAACCTGATAGATATATGTTCTTGGGAGAGTCGTCAGACTTCGTCGTTGAGGAAAAAGATTTTGATACCTGTACCTACAATGAAGCACTCCAAGATAAAGATGTAGAGTCTTTGCAAAAAGCAATGATATCTGAAATAGAATCTATGGATTCCAATCAGGTCTGGGAGCTTGTAGAACCACACTTAGTGTAAAAGCCATTGGATGCAAATGGGTCTATAAGAGAAAAAGAGGATCAGACGGTAAGGTTGAAACCTTTAAAGCTCGGCTTGTTGCAAAAGGTTTTACTCAAAGAGAGGGTATCGATTATGAGAAAACCTTTTCTCCAGTAGCCATGGTTAAGTCTATCCGGATTCTTTCATCTATTATAGCTCATCTCGATTATGAGATTTGGCAAATAGATGTCAAGACAACTTTCCTTAATGGAAGTCTTGAGGAAGACATCTATATGAAGCAACCAGACGGGTTCATTAAAAAGGGCCAAGAACATCTTGTTTGTAAGCTCAAGAAGTCAATTTAAGGACTTAAGCAAGCTTCCAGATCTTGGAACATATGTTTTGATCAGGTGATAAAATCCTATGGATTTGATCAATGTCAGGATGAATCATGTGTATACAGAAAGTGTGACGGAAACGTGGTGGTGTTCCTAGTACTTTATGTGGATGACATCTTGCTCATTGGAAATAATGTGAAGGTGTTATCTGATGTAAGGATATGGTTATCCAAACAGTTTGATATGAAGGACTTGGAAGAAGTAGGTCACATCCTTGGGATCAAAGTTCTACGAGATCGCAAGAAAAGGATATTGGGCTTATCCCAAGCTTCCTATATCGATACTGTACTAACTCGTTTTAGTATGCAAAATTCTAAGAAAGGTTTCTTACCTTTTAGATATGGAATTGCTCTATCAAAGGAGCAGTATCCGAGGACACCTAAAGAGATAGAGAACATGAAAGCAGTTCCTTATGCTTCAGCAGCAGGAAGCTTAATGTATGCAATACTATGTACGAGACCGGACATCTGCTTTATCGTAGGCATGGTCAGCAGATATCAGTCTAACCCAGGACGAGAGCACTGGACTACCGTAAAGCATATTTTGAAGTACCTGAAAAGGACTAAAGAGTATATGCTAGTTTACTAGGTAGATAGTTTAGTTCCCTTGGGGTATACAGACTCAGATTTTCAGTCAGATAGGGATTCCAGGAATTCTACCTCAGGTTATGTGTTTACTTTAGGAGGTAGAGCCATTGTGTGGAGGAGTATCAAGCAAAAATATATTGTTGATTCCACCATGAAAGCCGAGTATGTGGCATCCTCGGAGGCAGCCAAAGAAACGGTTTGGCTCAGAAACTTTCTGTTGGACTTGGATGTGGTACCTAGTTTGCCTAAGTCTATTACAATTTATTGTGATAATAGTGATGCAGTTGCAAACTCGAAGGAACCACGAGCCCATAAGACAGGTAAACACATTAAGCGCAAGTACCACCTAATACGTGATTTCGTAAAGAAATAAAAAGTTGTTGTGATCAAGATAGCATCAGCCGACAGCCTAGCTGATTCCTTTACAAAGAGCTTACCAGCTAAGGCTTTTGATAATCATGTTGAGGGAATGGGAGTTAGATGTGTAGCAGCATGGCTTTAAGTATAAGTGGGAGATTTATAATAGTATACTGAAAAGTAATGCTTTGAGTATAAGTGGGAGATTGTTAGGATTATATACTAAAAGCATCACTTTTGTAGTAACCTTATATCCTTAAATTTTGAATGAGAATCATATAGGCAAATGTTTCCATATTATATTTGTTGTAAGTGTTATTACAAATGTCTGATATTCTATATTGTAGACAATATAGTGTGTGGTGTCACACAGAAGACCATATTATCAGTTTCCTATGGAATATATAAATAGTTCACAACCTAGATGGACTTGGACAATCTATTGGAAAGGTTGTAGTGTAATCTGGTATTAGTCTATCTTGACTATAGGTTTACACTAGTACACTTTGTGTGTATTCAACAGGACCATTTGAGGTTGTTCTCTTTGTACTAACTACATAAGAGGACAAACACCTCTGTTATTATGGATGCTTGTGCTCTTAATTCGGATATAATAACAGACATGTATATGCAGTGTGCATTACTTTGACTCATGAAAGAGTGAGATCATTATGGGTCAACAACCTCTATGAATTGGGTAATAATATTGTATGTATGATGGGCTGTTGATTATAAATAGAATCCATGTCCCGATACATCGGGTTGATGATGTCCCCTTAAGGAGCTAATAAGGATTGTCAAGTAAACCCTGCAGGTGGATTATATCTGACATGACAAATAAAGTTGAGCGGTACTACTTAAGGATAAAAGATGTCGAATCAATATAGTTGTCAGTAACTTAATTTGATCGACGGACATTCGATATCTTAACATGGGGAGCCAAATGAGCATATAATAAAAAGAGCCCACAAACATAATTTGGGATTAGGGAGGTAGTGCAACAATAGCTCATTAGTGGACCGAGTTATTCTTAATGGGCCTGGAATGTGTGTTCGGGCTGAATACGGGATATCCAGATCCGTTAGGAGGCCTAACCCTAATTTCTCCTCATGGTCCCTGCCATAGCCTATATATATCCTCTATTCTCTGGCCGCCAGTTTACTGATAAAAAATCTGAAGCTTTCTCTAAATTCGTGATTCACGTAAGGAGAGAAAGAGAGGGCTGCCAAGGAGAAGAAAAGGTTGGGAGATCGTCGCCCACACGACGTCCAACTCGAGAAAGGAATACGTGTAGAAGATCTTGGGGTCGTCCGCTCAAGATTGCCAGGAACTACTTGTCTTCTTCCCGTCGCAGGTATAATTCGTGAACCCTAGTTTTCGCCCATGAAGGGTTAGAACACGTATTAAATCTGTTTAACTTTCTATCGATCAATACGTACACCAAAGTAAGGGTCCTGGGAATCCCCAGTTCCATCACGGCGCGGGTCTGGCCCGGCGCGGCTCGGCACAGGACTTCGACAGATGAGGGCTGCTGTTAGAAAATGCAAGCGGTGGTCTACGCCAGATGATGTGATGGTTAGGAGAGGCGGATGATGTGATGGTGGTGAGCGGTTGGGTTGGCGGATGATGTGATGGTTAGGAGAGGTGGCTGGGAGTCGGAAAAGGGGTCCGGGCATAGCGGTGGCGGGGTTTGCCCGGGGTTGGTCGTCGGGAAGTGGCGGTGGTGTTAGGACGTTGATGGTAGTAGAGATGGTAAATGTGCGGGTGGAAGTGGTGGTAAGGCTCTCTGGGTGGTCGTGGTTGGGTTGGTCGGGGTCGACGGATGATAGAGGCAGACACAGCGGGACGATGGAGGCAGACGAGGCTGCTTCGACGCATGGAGGCGGAGCTATGGAGATGTTGGTTGCTACGGCAGTAGAAATCTGTGGGGTGATGGCGATGGTGTTGACAGAGGGCGGTCGAGGATAGGTCGGTGTAGTGGTCTATGGCGAAGGTGTGGACGTGATCGGTGAAGTCGGAGGGACAGGGCTGTGGTCGAGGTGACTATGATTTGGTTCTTTCATGGGGGTTCTTGCTGGAAAGTGGTTAGGGAGAGGTGGAGTCGCCGACTTCCACGACCGTGACAAGATCCCATCGAGGAGGTGGTCGTCTAGAGTTAGGCTTTAGGTTTAGGGCTTGGTATCGGGGATGGTTTTGGGTGTTGGCTGGAACTGGTGACAAGGCTGTCCGATGGTGAAGGGTTCGCACTTTGAGATCGGCGAGGATTGGTGGTCGAGAGATGGCAGCGCGGGTGGCGGCAAGGTGGAGCGAGGAACGGATGGTGCGACAGGGAGATAGTAGAGCTAGGTTTAGGATTTGTTGATGTCGAGGGTGTGTCCGACACGAGAAATTAATGTATATGTAAATGGTGGAATAAGATTTTGGACTTGTGAAATTTTCCAGGAAGAGGGCAAAGGACTTCTCCTTATATAGGAGGTGAAAGTCCTAGTTGGATATGGACTAGTTAATTTAAATCTCCCTTTAGATATCTCACTTTTAGTTTAAATTAATTTAAAACTGATTCAATCAAAATCCAATCCAAATCTGATTTAAATCTAAATATATTCAAATCCAAACTTAATATAGATAACTACCATATTTAAATTATGCTTATTAAAGGCAATAGAAAATTTCAAATTTAAATAACCATAATAGTATTAAAAGAATTTCAAAATATCTTTGTATATATAATATAAAAATGATAATAAATCATTTCAAAAATTAGAAATTAAAATATATACATGAATTAGATTCATGTACCTCACATACAAATATTTACAAAATTATTGTTTTTTCTAAATTACTACTATAATTGAATTATAAACTAAATTAAAAATAAAATAGCATTTTGGAAAATCTTGTCGCGACGCTTTTCACAACTTTAAGTAATTAAAAATAATTATCATATATTATTTTGAAAACTATCCTATATAAATAACTATAATCAAAATATTTTCTAAAAATATGTACCTCGCACATATGCACACTCGACGAGTAAATACGAAAACGAAATCAATACCAATTTAATAATAAAAAATTGTAGTGAAAATTTAGGGGGTTTACAATGGATTCATGCAATTCTAAACTTCTAGCCATGGAGCAGACGCTTCATGATCGTGCGTCGTCATCGACACCGACTGTATCGGTTCCACTGCCTCCTCCTCCTTCTCTTGATAAGCCGTCACCGGTAACGCTTACACCACAGCAGTATAGGTTCATGATATCCCAGATGCAGAGCCGTACTCCTTATTCTCCGTACTCCTTATTCTTCTCCTGTTGACCAGCCGTATTCCTTCATTGGACATATTGTGTTGTGTTGTGTTGTGTTGTGTTGTGTTGTGTTGTGTTGTGTTGTGTTGTGTTGTGCTTTGCTGACCCATTCTTCGGTCATTATGTATTTATTTTATACATTTAGTGACACTATGTGTTATGTGGACTCTATTTATTGGAAACTCTTTTTATAGCTGTTTGGTAGTGGATTTGTCTCCACCCGGCTTCTTATGGCTATCTTATCGTTTGACTCTATTTATTTGATATTAGAACATGTTCATCATTTGTCGAAGGGGTCGGCGAACCTAGAAAATTCTACGGAGGGTTGCTCCAGGTCTACTATTTATAAACTGTTTTTATTTTCTTTTGCAGTTCAGCAACGTTTAGTGACGGGGATAAACGTCGCTAATCATGTATCAGAACGTCGCTAACCTATACCGTAGACATCGTAAACAGTCGCCAAACGTTGCTAAGTGCCTGACATGGCAATTTTTGCCATGTCAGCAATGTCGTAGCTAAACGTCGCAAATGACGTCACTAATTACTGAAAAATCGACGACGTTTAGCAAAGAAAAGTGACGTCGCGGATTAGCAACTCCTCGTCGATACACGTCGCTATCCACTAGAATATTACCGACATGCTTACGTCGCTACTGAACGTCGCAATAGCGACAACCTGCGACATTTTTTGTGTTAGCGACCATGAAATACGTGACAAAAGATTTCATTGCTAAAAACATCGCTAAACTAAAATAGCGACATTTTTGTACACTTTAGCGACGATTTTATGTGTCGCTAAAGTGTCTTATTTTGGTAGTAAAATAAATGAATAACATGGCTTGCTAACCATCTATGTGTATGTACGTCGAAGACGACTTTGGTACGTTTGGGTAGGTGAAAGAATAAAGCATAGCATCCGCTAGAGCCTTATGTATATACTAGCACACCTTCCGACCATATCTGATGAGAAGTCAGTACCATTGTCGGATATATCCTCTTGCAATACACTTATAACCAGAAAACCATAAACTCATAATCGGGAAACCATAAGACAAATGAATAGTTGTCTCATACGCCTACTAATAGTCTCCAACCATAAGTTGTAATAGTCATATCCATGACTTGAACAATCAATATCTCAATGCAAGTCACTAGCTAGACTCAATCTAATCAATATATGTACCGACACGTGAACCGTCTGCACTGATGATCAGTCGAGTGTCGTCCCCAAACAATGAATCTCACCCACAGTGTCGTGTATGATATGTGACAAGGCATAGAAGTTATTGAGAATAACTCTACAACTAACATGAACGTTTTATACATACTAAGTCATACACACGAACACACACATTGACATCACCATCGATGGTCCCAAGTCATAATTGGACGCACCCACTAGAGAATAACACTAACAAACATAAGCACAATATTATGAATTTAAACAGTGCAAGTATGGGAAGTTATCTTGTTTGAAATATCGGCAGGAGTACAAAATATCAGTTCGGCTCCAACTTCCGTAGTCAAATGCTCACGAAGTCCAAGAAATATAAATAAACTAAAATAAATACCAACTCAATGACATACCATATCTATATATACCATATATATATTGCCAAAGTAGTCATAAACTAGCCAACTAAATATTAACCATATATGTAATAAAATCTTCTACACATGGCACAATATTATCATAAAAAATAATATTTTTATATCATAAAATATATCATTATATTTTTAAAAAATTAAATGAATAATTTTTGGACATATTATATATATATATATATATATATATATATATATATATATATATATTTTAAGGAAAACAATCAACAAATTAACATACTCCACTAGTACACAATTATACTAAAAGTTGAACCAAGTGAAATCGAATGACACAAAAAATATGGGAATTTAATATTGTAAAGATAATCAAAATTAATTAGAGAAAAATATGATTTTTTATCTTAAATAAATTAAAAATAATCATGCAAAAATTTCATGAAAGTTAAGGATCAACTAGTCGAGTTTCAGTGAACTTTTCAAGGTCCGATAAACTAGCATCATGGAAACGATAGCACAAAACATAAAATATTTGCAAATATAAATAAAAGATGTTACTAGATATAAAAAAGGATGTTAGAGTCATTACCAATGGGTTGTTTGAGATCAAAAGGATTCGCAAGTCATCGAAAACTCCCGCACTCCAAAATTAGTTCATCTTGGACCAATTTTCGTGCAACGGATGCCACGAAAAAATCGTACGGAACCACGTTAGTTAGCGATTGGTCATCAAATTAGATGCATAGTGATAAAGGTTATTTTTGGTTTCATGACCAAAGGATAAGAAAAAAGTAGATGAAACCCATCAGAGAAGTCAACTAACCTGCTGCTGAATTCAGAGTTGTTTCAGCAAAGTTTCGACCACTTGAATGGGTTGTACACCTCGCCAAAGACAATGAGATGATCCCTAGAGATGCTAGGGTGGTAGAGGAAGTTCTCAAGGTTGCGGTAGTAGTGGTGAAGTGCATGAAATTGCAAATAAGAGGGTGAAATGGAGATCGACTGAGAAGGGGGTGCGCATGGGTTTAGCGTACTGTGTCGTCGGGTTTGGGGAGAGAGGGAGTAAGAGCGGCTATTTAGGGGGAATAAAATATAGAACTTGGGAGTTTTATATGTTAGGATTTGGTTTGGGGTATTTTGGTTGAGATTTGGTCAACCAATCAATAGTTAAAAATAGGTGTATCAATGGATTTTCTAATTTAAAAATAGAATAGATGAATAAATATGCATTGAATCTATGGCTTCCATTTAATTGATAAAAATGAATCAAATATATGTCTAATTCATTTTGGCAACCTACAATAGGCCCCACCAAGTTAGTTGAGCTAGGGTTGGGTCCAAAAAATTTACCGAATTGAATTCAACTCCAAAATTGTAATAAATGGGTCTTGTGTGCCATTTGAAAATAAATAGCAGATGTGAGCTCAATTGAGTTGGACACTATTGGCATACGTGTAGTAGGCACAAAATAGGTCAAAATCTTATATTGGGTCGAATGGGATGGATCGATGTCGAGTCCCGAAATTGATTTGGAACGTGTCAAGTTTTACGGTAGATAATAATTTGGCCTAATTTGACCTGAAAGTTGTGCTACAAAAATAGAGTACAAGAAAATATGTTTGAGTGGGACATGATATATCAAAATGAATACAAACTTGTCTTGGTCAAAATATATTTAAAACATTTTTAGAGATTGACATTTCTTGTACTCCAAAAATCAAAGCTACAGAAAAGTATATATTATGATCATAAATAATAGTGAAAAATTTTTAGAATAACTAATAAAATAATTAAAATCATAATATAAAAAATATCACTACAAGAATAAAGGCTTTTCTTGATGGGTAAAACCCATCAAGAAATGGGTATCTTGACGGTTGCAGATCCGTCAACTAGGCCGGAGTCAAACCCCCCCCCCCCCCTTTTCTTGATGGTCGTTGGCATGGCTTTTCTTGACGGTTTTTGGCCGTCAAGATAGCAGTTTTTAGAAACCGTCAAAATAGACAAAAACTTTTCTTGACTCCGGCCTAGATGACGGTCTTTAGCCATCAATAAAAGCATTTTGTTTTGACGGACAAAATTTGTCATGAAAAGCACTATTTCACGGCTACAACCATCAAGAGAAGCTATCCAAAGTACCGTCAAGAGAAGCATGCCAGAATTTCATCAAAAATTATATAATATTAATAAACCACATATTATATCAATCCAGAAGCTACACACATCAAATTACTATAAAATCCAAATTTTATATTAACAAACTGTATTGTTCATACAACAAAAACTTCCAACACACATCCATAAAGTATTCATCACTTGTCCAACCACAACATAATCCAACCATAAAGTACACATCCCACATCTGTTGTTTCCATACCACTTAAACATCCAAACCACAAACATCCATCACTTGTCACCATAAAACATAATCCACCAATACTACAAAATGAAACTAAAAAAGTAGGAAACCATATCGGAGAACATCCCTCCATATCCACAGTATTCCCCAATTCATAGTATGCAGCACCTTCATTTTTCAATGAGTTCGTGAGAGAACAAGAACATAAATTAACAATACTTCCCTACATGTTCTTATATAGATATTGAACACTATTACAGAATTATATGGTTTTTGTACAATATCTTAAACATCCAAACTCGAAGTTAAAGATATGCCCGAACTATCAACCACATAGTTCAGCAATTCTAGATAAAGTATGACAAGAAGATTGATCATGCGTTACAAAATATTTTATGAGGCCGGTCTAATATAGGGTCATCCTGACAACCATAAAACACTTTCACTTGCGGTAACATTATAGCAGTAGAAAAACAGTATAGAATGGTTCTGAATCTACAACCAAAGGGATAAATATAACAAAAACAAGATGAATGTTTGAAACTGTTCCACATGCATAAATTTTTTTCTTCAAGAAAGAAAAATGTAACAAAAGACATGAATTTGGAAACTACTGCAGAAGAAACATCTAGGTTTGAAGTCAAACTTACTATCAAAATAAGACTTCAGAATTTCTTTGTTTAATAAATATTTTAACTCTTTGAAGTCAAACTTACTATGAAAATGTTTCTTGAAAAATGCCCATCAATATAACCAGTGCACCAATCATAAAATATGGGAAGATTCCATTAACCACTTACAGTGTGACAACACCGACACCAAACAAAAAATTAAGCTTTAAAATATTCTGGGAATAGTAAATGCTTAGTACAAATGAGCTCATATTCTGGGAAAAGTGCCCATGTGATTAGAAAGTGAGTGAATATACATCTAACATCAAGTTGGCCAACTGTACGAACGACAACAAACAGAATGGATCGAACAGCAAGTTGAATATCAGCATCATCCATCACAATTATAGCATTATTTCCACTAAGTTCAAGCAGACATTTTCCAAATTTCTTACTAACTGTCTGTAGCATCATCCATGACTAAAGTAAGGAAAAACGAAAGCTATAAATAAACTATAAATAAACTGTCAAAAAGATGTATCGTATTTCTTAATGAACACCAAAGCAAACTAATGACAAAATAAACTGTCTGTAGCATTATTTCCACTTAGTACCAACAAGGAACACCAAAGCTATAAATAAACTGTGAAAAAGATGTATCGTATTTCTTAATGACACCCTTTGGATAAAAAAGATGCATGTTGCTGGTGCTAATTGTAGTTGTCAGCTTAAACTTCTTCTCTAGACCTTCTTTGACTACATACTAGATATTAGATGCCACTTGATAGCACCTCAACAAACTTTGAGTATCAAAGTGTCAGTTTACTCTCTGACTACATACTAGCTACCATTTGATAGCTCCTTGACCATTCCAAATATCATCTGCTCAGCAATTTCCATAAAATAAAAGCTTTGGTTGAACTATGATATATAAGCTTTGATAATCTAATTCTATATACCTGTAGACGACATGTAATATAAGAAGAAAAGTGCTTTGGTTAAACTGTAATATACTAGCTACTCAGCTTCCTTTTTAAGTCTAGGAGGCATGCATACTCCAAAATGTGTGTCATTGGTAACATGGACATGTATTGTGCACAAAACAGACACTCTTAACTACTCAAGGAGACACTAGAACAAGTGCTCTGGACCAATCTCAATGTCCATATCCAAGCCAGATTTTTCAAGACGATTTAGGTACTAGAAGAAAAGAAAAATATAGATAGAAGAAGAATAGTGATCCGACCTGCTTGAGTTTGGGGCGACAGAGCTTGGTGTCGAAGAGAATACTTCTTCAATGTTGTGACCTGCTTCTAAATAGAAGTATAAAATAACATTATCAAACAAACGACAATTGCCACAATCCTAACAGTATTATTTGTGTGAAAAAATTAGAGACACCATTCCTTCAGTTTTATTTGTATGTTAAAAATAGATACATAATTCCCTGATCAAGTAGTTTTGAAATTATTTCATTACTTGCAAGAGTCCCAACTGCTCCGTTCAAGATGCCCTTGATGGATGCTAATAAATAACATTTTAGAAAGTGTAAACTACTGCTTACATTACAAGACAAGTATGTACAACCTTCTGTGTACAATTTTAAAAATTATATTTGATTATTAGTATTCAACAAAAGGTATAATTCTACGGTCCAATGGATTGGTGGTACAGAATATTGGCATGTTCAAGTTCCTTAGAGCTTTCATCTAATACAACTATGAGGCATTTCTCCAATAGGAACTCAAAATTCACCCCGGCATATATTTTGTACTCTAAATCAAAATATACATTTTCACATTTTATACAACTTCATCTTTGTATCATGTTTCGCAAGACACATGGTGAGTTCCTATGCATGGTACTTTTATGAAACATCAGTACATTTCCAAAGTCACTTATGAAACTCTATATCCCAATTTTCCTTCATTTACTCTACATTGTACTCTTGTTCATAGTTCCTATGCATGAAGTACTTTAGTTTCCTAGAATAAGTCTTTGCAAGTGAATAAGGTAAAGAGAAATAACCAAAATGGATAGAGCTAAAGAACAAATACATACAACATATGAAGGAATGAGGTCTGGTTCTGAGATGGGCTATAACAGGGCACATATTAGACAGTAAAAGCTACACCTATCTTAGATGGTCTAAGATTACATTTTAAGGAGAAAATGTTGGAATTGATGTTCTTCTCATTTGGGCACAAAGCCAACATATTTGTAAGAGACTAGTATATACAACAAAAATAGATACATGACTCTTACAATTTGCAAGCTCCACAATTAATATGTGAAACGTCCAAATGTACAACACGAATGCCATCGACCAAGCATGAGCTTACATGATTGCCACAAATAAGTTCTATGTGACGATGCTATTTTCGTATCCGCGACATGAACAAAGAAGCATCGACTTGGTAAAGTTAGGGTTTTACCGAGAACTTCCTGGGTCCTCGTGGTACGGATGATGATCTCTATCCTCATTGGAGTTACCTTGACCTCCACGCTAGAGTACCCATCCACGATGAGCTCGTGTGTGACCACCTCGTTGAGCTCCATAAAGAAGATGCCATTGGTGACGAACTGAGAAGCAAAAAATAATGTCAAAAAAATTTTAGATCTACAGTGAGAGCAAAGAAAAAATTAGGGCTAGCTAGGATTTTTTAAAAATGTCAAAACAATTCAGATCTAGAGAGAGCAAAAAAATGTCAAAAAAAATCTGATCTAGAAAGAGCAAAGAAAAAATTCTGACCACACCCGACCTCATCCTTGCACAGCTTCATCCGGTACTGGACTGGATGAAGCCAACTCTCGAACACCCTGTGCGCGTACTCGCAGCCATCGCCATTACGGTAGGACCCTGGCGAAACTCTGGGCAAAGGACACAGTTGTTTGGTATCCACGAAGCCGCGAATGCGTAGGAGGTAGTACGGTCGACAGATCTGGCCGAGTTTCACTCCAACGTCGACTTGAATGATTGATCGTGGCTCCACGGGCTGGTGACTCAAAAATGCGCCGGCCCATGTTGGATTGCTTCGCCAAGGTCGGGTAGAGGAATGAGAGGTATGGTTAGGGTTTGGGATAACATCGGATGGATTTGGGGATTAGGGTTATATAAAAGAGAAAGGAGGAGAAAGAGGAAAAAAAGGAGGAAGAGGATGAATAAGGGCTTTCCTTCTCCATCTAATACGAATGAGAGAAAGAAGAGAGGAAGGGAGAGCAGAGAGAGAGAAAGAAGGGAAGGAAGAGTAGAGGGTTATTGAGTAGGGAGAGTTTACGAGAGATCGGGAAAAAGTTGTTGTGCTCTCCAATAAAAAAAGAATCATAACTGTTCAACAGATATAAAAATTTGAAATAATTACAATAATGGCAGCAAAAAA
The DNA here is from genome assembly GCA_029216955.1 of Iris pallida. Classification (NCBI taxonomy): domain Eukaryota; kingdom Viridiplantae; phylum Streptophyta; class Magnoliopsida; order Asparagales; family Iridaceae; genus Iris; species Iris pallida. Next base: position 80,320 of record JANAVB010025046.1, read on the forward strand.
AATAGCAGCAATTTTTTCGTACATGCATTACTTGACGGTTATCAACAAACCGTCAATATAAACAATGTTCTTTCTTGACGAGTCCTTTGAAACTGTCAACATACATGCTATAAAATTGCTACAATAACAAAAAAAGGGCATCTCTTGACGTAAGCCTAAATCCGTCAAGATAATCACTATTGTTGACGGTTTTCGATGACCAGCAACTTATAAACCGTCAAGATATATAATAACACGACTCATTTTGTACCTCTGGTAACTCGTTTGAAAGAATCCTGTTAGTATAGGAATGTATTACCACTTTGATTGCATTATTCTAGTATATTTTCAACAGTGATAATATTCAGTAGTAGATAAATAAGGAGGATAGTATTTTTTTACCTGCTCGAAAAAGTCCTTTTCTTCTGCATTGCTCTATCCTCTTGAACACTAAAGTACTTGTGAAGATATTTTTGTGGAAAAAATGTCTCTATTTTCTCATTCTTTGCTCTCTCAAATAGAGAAGATGTTACATGTGTCCATCTTTGATTGTTGATACTTGATTTTCAAGTCACCAATGACCAGAATTGATTGGTCAGTTTCGTCATTTTTAAATCAGATTAGAAGTATAATTTGTGACTCGTAGAAGCACTTGTATATATATTTTTTAGTCATACTTTACATGTGTGCTATTTTCTAGTGCGTTATATAGTGTCCAAACTATCTTATTTAAGGACATAAAGAAGGATAATGCTTGCTTGGCCAAAATTATTGATAGACGTTTCTTTCTTCTCTTTCTGGAATTTCCCTGGAATCAAATCCAGCAAATATTTATGGGTAGTGATAGAATGAAATCTATGCCAATCCTTTGCTACAGTAAAGTCGTCATCCAGGTGGTTAAAACAAATCCAATGAATTTATCTTGGTGATCTGTGTACAGTGTTATGATTACTACACCTTTGGTTGCAACTTGCAAATATATATGGTTTGATGTAGTGGGAAGATATGAAGAAAATATGCAGATAATTGAATTGATTCTCTGTTGTTGTTGCAAATAGCATGATTGGACTCTTTTGGCTGAAACTGAAGGTCTCAAGTGTCTAACCTATGTCCAACTGTGTCATCCCTACCTACATTTGCAGTAATAAGATGTGTACAAGTTTGAGGCCATGACTTCTGCATGTAGACAGATTCGTTCAACAGCCTCTTTTGTTCCCATATGTTGATGGCACTAGTAATGCTCAAAATGGCACACTCCACTAGACACCAGGACCACACCCCACTTTGCCTGTGGCAATGAAAGCAATTTATGGACAAGGCACTCATCTCAGGCTGTATTTTAAAATGTGTCAACCGCTAGCGTAAGCAGTTTCCTCTGATCCATCTCTACTCTTTCAGCGATCATATCACTCTTTCAGCGATCATATATATATTCTGTAGATTTGATGCTAGTAGCTCATGGGCATCTTATGTTTGTAATTGGAATATTCGTAGGCTACAGAATTTACAGAATTGTCCTAACAATTATGACAGGACAATCATTTTTTATTCACATATAGGTCGTGGGGTTTCCCTGAATCTTATTATGTCTCCCTTTTTTATTCACATATAAGCAATTAAAGTTTTGGAGGGATTTCTGAAATTTACCCTTATTATTTTTCTCTCTATTATGAGACATAGTACATGGTATGCTACTAACTGCACACATTTTTTTCTTTTCTTTCTAGGGCATATGTGCATATTATTCTTGTTCACTACAGAGAAGTTTCAGAGGTTTGGTTATTGTCCTTGCAAAGTGCACATTCTATTTATTATCATTGTGTAGAAGCCATCATATTTGAAAAAATAATCTCTGATGAATACGAAATAGCGAACCTGAAAGGAGAGGCTGTAAAGTATGAATTTAAGATGCCTTGAACACAGGACATAATAAACCACCTGCTGCAATTGTTAGATTATGATGAAAAAGAACTAAAGCAGCATGTTCACTTGTGCACATGCATAAGGGAGAGCTCTTGATACTTGTACCATCAGTCTTGTCAGGTTCACGATTTTAGTACAAGCTCTAATTGTGTAAAATTTACATTTATAGGACTGCTCCATGTAGGCGGATCAGTGTACTCATAAGAAAAAGAAGTTGCTCTAACTCTTGATTTATCAACGAGACCTAAGTAAAACTCTAGCCTTGCATGAATATGTTGCTTTCCTTCAAGTGTCGTAGAACAAATTTGTATAATGCTATTAACTGTCGGTGCCTCTTGTACTAAACAATATTGCAACTTGTACTGTGTGTTGAGAAACTGTTTTATGATTATAAGACTAAGGTAGCAGTGGAAATATCAATCATCAATTGTTATGATGGAGAGGTTGAGATGGATATTATCCATCGAATTAGTGCATAATGGAATGCATCTATTCTTGTTCCAAAATATAGTTTCTAACGTGGTTACAATGACAGGACAATCATTCTTGAAAATTAACAATCATTATGATAGGACATTCTTTATGCATCTATATATGTCAATTTGCTTCTATTTAACAATAAAAATTATGATAGGACAATCATTCTGTAGCCTAGTATGTTCTAGAATTGTCCTAAAAATTATGACAGGACAATAATTTTTTACTTGGTATGTTGTAACCTCATTCATTCCTTACATGACATGTTCTAATATTAGAAAAAAAAACTATTTAATTGTCGCAGGATTGATTTAAAATGGCACCAGGGACACGAGCACGATCAACCTCCAATTTAGCATCTGTTGACCCCATAACAGATCCACAATTATCGCGATCCTCTCAAGGCTCAAATAACAATGAACATGGTAATTAATTAGCTTTTGTTTCTTTGAGTCCAATAGTCTGTGTACTTTCAACTAAATCTATGTTACTTGCATATCGTTTTGTCCTTTTCCTCTCAATTGTTTTACAGGTTCTACTTCATCAAATATATCCAAGAAAGGACGCGGTAAGGCTCGAGGGCTAGAACTAGCAAAACTTCTTGAAAAGGGACAAAAGGCAAAGATCGTATTCCCTCCGGGGTGTTTAAAGCCTGTGGGAAATTGGTCATCAAATTGGGCTACAGAGCTAGGAATTATATGTCGAAGTTTGGCACCAGTTACAATTAAGAAATGGAAGAAAGTAACAAACGAGGACAAAGAAGTCATTTATGGGCGTATTTTAGTAAGTGAGATCATACTAGATTCTCTTTCTCAAAGCCGTCACAAATTATACTTGTTATATCAATTAACTATATTTTCTTGTGCTATGATGTAGGATGTTTTTGACATGGACATGTCTCAGTAGAATGTCAGACAAGGGACAGAAAAATACTTACAACAACGATTTCGGAGTTGTAGGTGTTACCTCAACGCACATTATAAGGAATTAAAAAAATATCTATTGAGGCAGCAAAATCAAATCCACCTGATGACATTGAAGAAGATGATTGGAAGATATGTTGTGAACTCTTTGAGGATCCAGCATTCTTGGTGAGTTAATTAAGGTTAATCTGATTTAGATTACTTGTCTTATCTTCTTAAATTCCTCCTCTACACGCTTAAGCTTTTATGTATACATTTAGTGTTTCTTTTTTAATTGCAGAAACAAAGCGAAAAAAATACCCATAATCGAAAGTGCTTGAAAGTGAACCATTGCACGGGGAGGAAGTCCTTTGTTCAAGTGCGCTATGAGCTTGTATGTGTTGCAAATATGTTCATTTATATTATTACTTATTAAAAAATATTTATGTGTATTTTTTAGTTAAAATAACTTTTTAATTGAAATGGTATAGGGAGACAAAGAAAATGAAGTTCCTTTGGATAGGATTGAATTATACAGAGAAACCCACAGAAGTAGCAAAGGCTGGACATCCAATATTGCACAAGTTAATTATGTAAGTATCTTTAATATAAGCCTAACTTATACTTTGTGTTTGTTGAAAAATATATAATATTGATAGTATGTTTCTTTTTAAATATAGGAGAAGATGATTGAGCTCAAATGTCAACCTACTTCAGATGGCAAAATACTCACCCGGATGAGATATGTGATATAGTGCTAGGGACAAAGCCTGGATATGTTCGTGGTGTTGGACATGGTGAGGTTTTTCCATCATCGCGTCAAAGTAGACGATATTCAGACATGGAAGACTCAAGAAGCAGAGCTGAAGAAGCTGAGAGAAAAGCTGAAGAATTATCACGAGAGCTAGAGGCTACAAAACAAGAGCTTGGGAGTACAAAACAGGAATTGGGAGTGGTGCAGAATAAGATGGGTGAACTAATGGTTGAGCAAGGCAATATGCGAACAATGTTTGAGACTTTCATGTCACGTTTTGGGGGCACACAACCTTAAGCTCTGGTAAGTTTTTGTTACATTTGTTTAGTTTGTTCTCTTAGTTTCATTTTGGTACTTTGGCAATGAATGCAATATCTATAAGATTAGAAGATCTTATTTATGTTTCCATTTACTACATTTTTGTATTAGGTTCTTAGAATCAGTTTTTAATTACTAGAAAAAAATAATGAATGCTATAAGTACTTAGGTACTTTTTCTCAACAAATTATCACTTGTTTATATATACACTTCTTTGCACATATTCATGCACTTATATACAGTACTCTTGTCTAATTTAAAATAATCTACAGAATACTGTTGTTTATATATTCTATAGTATTAGATCAATTTTTAACTTATTTCTAATTTTATGTTTTATCATATAATTCATTGTAGGTTGTCTTGCATGTTCGAGGAAAGACTTTTGCAGCAGCAAATATTACAGAATTCTACCATAGGTGGTTGAGACATGAAATCGCTACTGAAGCTACAAAACTTCTACAATCACAGCAGAAGCTGAACAATCATCTTTTTGTTAGACATGAAATTATAGAATTTTTGTTATTAAGCTTTTGTTGAATAGAAACTTGATACAAATCTCAGAACTTTATGTAATGTATCAACTATTTTATTAGCAAAGAATGTGAATGTATCTTAACTCTTTTAATGAAATAAATTATTCCAAAAAATAAGGTGTTTCACTGTTTGTTGCAACAAGATTTAATATACCCTTGTATTAGAATTAATCTTTTTAATAGTGATGGAAAAGTAATTTGAAGCACTACATTATTTTGTTGCAACAGCCATTATCTTATTTTTGCAACAAATTTCTTTATTGAAAATACACATTTTTCTTGAATTTTTTCAAACTTTTGAGACAATGAGAATAGTATTTGCGATGACAAATTTGTTGCCAATAAAAGTATAAGGAACAAAAATATTTGTTGCAAACAATAATACATGCCACGAAACCTATTTGTTGCCATAAAATACTATAAGCAACAAACTATTTGTTGCGAATAATATTATTTATAACAAAATTGTTTGTTGCAAACAAAAATTATTTACAACAAGAACTATTTTGTTGCTAAGTTTGCAACGAACCAAAAAATTGTTGCAAAAGACCTTTTGGTACGCACTTATGGCAACGAATTGGATGACGAAAATATTTCATTGTAAATACCTATTTGTAACAAATTAATCATCTTTTACAACGAATTTTTTTGCTGCAAAAAGAAGAAATTCTTGTAGTGCCAAATATGAATGCCCTTATCCATATCCACAACAATCTCTGTCACATTCCCTCTTATATATCTTATCAATGAGAAAATATTACGTACAAATGTTTCGTTACCAATTTCTTCTATTTCTCTATCTTTTTTACAATATTTATTATTTATTCTTAATACCTCTTAATCCATTTGAAGTCGTAGCCTAATAATCTAAGACCTTTATCAATCCCAACTCATTTACATACAAAATCCAAAGCCCAAACCAAATAACTTGCTAACTCATTGGTGTGATGTTGCAGGCACCCAAAAATAAAACCTTTACTCTTAAATCATATGTCGTAGTGAGAGTAAGGATCGATACCACGGAGAGCAATTAGTGTACTTTTATGCAATGTGAACAAGGATTGGGGGAAGAGAGTTTTGAATATAATAAAATCAAATTTAAGGGCTAAAGACAATTAAAGTATTAAAAACAATTAAAGGGACAACTATTGGTCTTAGTCAACATTCACCAATGGGATCTTAAAATTGATCATTGATGCAAGTATAAATTAAATCATACTCTGAATATTTATCGTTGGAAGTATTTTTCTCTCTTTGGGTAAGTTAATTAGATACAAGCGAACTAATTAACTTTAATTACTAAATAATCTAAGACAAGTGTTGAAGAATTAATCTAGCAATTTCTTAAAGAACCAAGAGATCGGTAAAGCAAAACAACACAAGCACAAGCGATTATATTTAATTTTGTCAAAAGTTTTTCTCCGAAGATCTAATAAAACAAAGCATTTTATTAAATCTTGGTTTCTTCACAAATTAGAAAAATCAAACAATTACGGATTTGATAACTAATTTAGCGTAGATCGAAATGAATAATAAACTAGTAGGCCTCCTAGTAATTAAACAAAACAACCATGAAAGTAAGAATAGAAAAACATTCAATATTCAAATTATAAATCAAACATATGGAAAAAAAATTAGATCTCACAAGTTTATTGATTCCAAGGCTTTTGTTTCCTTCGACCAACAAGACTTTTAGCCACACATGTTCATCAAAACTTCTAAAGAAAAGTTGGAGAAGAAGATGAAGAATTGTGTGTTGTTCCCCTTTTCTCATGATTGTTACCCCTTTTATACACTCTAAATTGGTTGTTTGAAGCCTACAATAACTTCCCACAAATTCTCTAAAAGTTACAACTTCTCAACAATAAAACTAAGTCATAGAACAAGTAGGAAAATAGTTATTTTGGTTCCTATTTTCGTTTACAGCATCTTTGACTCAACTTTAAGCCTGATTTCGTCCATGTTGCATCTTGAATCTCGAAAAACTTAAAATATGAAAGTTGTAGATCTTTGCCTTAACTTTTCAAATCTTTTTGAGTCACCAATTGCATTTCATATGAGAAAGTTATGCCTATTTTGGTAAAATACGTCAAAACTGTCCAAAATTGCTATTTAGCTCCAGTTTGCACTTAGTCTCTCCAATTGCACCCTAAATCAAAATATAAGAATAATGAGTACCTTTAGTCATGATGTGAGCATAAAATAGCGAACATTAAGGGATAAGAATATAACATTTTATGTTCTCATCATTTGTGATATCCACTAAAGAAGAATCAGATAAATATACAGCATTTGTATATTCCATTATATCAAAAATATGAATTAAATCAAGAACGATATGTTATTCCAGTGTCTATGTGTAGATACATATCAACAGGTTTACGTAAAATATTGTGCTGAGTGAATGACAATAAAGAATTTGTATTTATATTCTTTAAAAATAGTACTTCTGGACCCAGAACATGTACTTTTATTATTTTGATTGTAACGGATCCCATTAACCCGGCTATGACAGTTTATTGAGTAAATGACAGCTACTCATATTATATCTTTTCAGGAGATTTATCGTAACGAAAGATTAAAATTCTCTTTTCAGGAGATTATAGTAGACATCTTTCGGAGATTCATCTCATTCTGATCTTTTTGGGAGATTCTAATCTATTCACGAGATCTTCAGAAGATATTGTCATATTTTTTATCCCTTCAGGAGATTTTTTCTTCAGAAAGTACTTTCATGTACATAGACGACCATTTTGACGAATCCATTTAGGGATTTGTTTTGACGAATCCGTTCATGAATCTCTTCATAAATATGACTGTACATTTATAGTTATTATTAGATCTTTTCTTACACATATACTCAACGAGCCTATCACATTCTTTTGGATGGTTTTAGTCTATATATGGCTCATTTGCAAATCCTTCGAGGATAATATGGCAATTTTATACTCCAAGTATATACCTGAGATTTAAATCCTTCGTGGATTTCACGTACCTTATGGTCTAGGTTTTCATGATTGGAGAATATATTTACTCATATTCTATTCATGATTATTTTGAGAATCCTTGAGCTAACATTGCTCAATACATTTGGATCTCTCTTTTTATAAAAAAAACACTCATTCAGAACCTACTGGGTTTATTTCTTTTGGATTTTGTACTATAAGATCAAATACTCAACATTATGCGATAGGTATCTCATTTATCCTTTTCAACATTTAAGGATTATTTATGGTTTAGTGTTTATAATTTATTTTTATCACCCTTTTTATTTTATTTGATAATGTCATCTAAGACAAACTTTTTTATTCCAAAATTTTCTTAACTATGTATAAACATAGATTTCTTGGGTACCGGTACCTCTTTTTCAATCTCTTATGGAATCTAAGGTATATCTTCGGCCTGAGTGATATACTTTGAGAAATTGGATATCTGGTTCATGACATCTTCTGGATCGTCATAAAATTCTTCTTTACAGGAGATGCTTCTTCAGGAGATACTTCTTCAAGAGCATTAGTGTGTGTTATAGTATTTGATCTCTTCATATGGAGAGCTGAATTTTTAGAATCTTTAGTATTATTTAGCCTCTTCTTCTGGAGAGCTGAATATTTTGAACCTTTAGGTCTTACACATTTTTACTATAAAACTTATTCATTTGCTGCCTTTATTTGATTCTTTTGGTACTTATATTAGAAGATAGATTCATAGTTGGTATAGTTATTTACACAGCATAATCGAGTAAGCACTTAATAATTCTTTTGTAATAAAATATAATAAATAATTTATTCTGGATTATTCAAATTTAGATAAAGTGTAAGTATGCCACGATATTTTCTTCTAGAATGATATATTACGGCGTTCTTCTAGAATGATGATTCATGAAGTTCTTCTAGAACGATAATTCATGAAGTTCTTCTAGAACGGTAAGTCACAAAGTTCTTCTGGAATAAGACATTTATTTTCTTCTTATCTCCCCCTAACAACAGAAATTTTGTCTTATTAACATAAGATATCAAAAACTCTTATGTCTAAAGATTTAATAATCTAAGGAGATAACATAAAAATTTCTAATATTATAATTCACAAAACATAGATGACAATATTACAGTTTCAAGTAATATTAATATAAGCCCTAAAAATACAATTTGGAAATATACTACTAGTTATTCAAATACAATATTCAAGATTGATGGTTTAGAAACAAACGTACCCTTGAGATCAAGGGTGTATTGTACAATTTGGTAAGAGATTATCACACGAAATAGTTTTGATCATTCTCCTCATTATTATTTTAGGGTGTCTAGTCGATCATGTCACAGTTCAAAAATTATAGGTCATTCTGCCTCTGGCTCACAATAGACCCTTAGGATTGTGCTTTTGGCTTCTGGTAGTATGTGACTCGACTACCCCAATGTGAATAAAGTAGATCCCTAATGATAAGATGGAGAATATATCTAGAACGAACTTTTGGTTCTTTCCTATGTTAGAGGTTATACAATACTCTTCATTATCCTTGCTCATGATTTCAATATAATACCATTTTGTCGTTATATCCTTAAAACTCAATAATTTTCTTCTAGAATTATGAGAGTATAAGACATTTTGTATAAATATGTGGGTTCCATTGAGTAAAATTAAGTGTGCTCTACCAGAGCCTTCAATAATATGAGCATAACCAGCTATCATAGATACTACTTTCACACTATCATTTTATATTGGAGAAAAAGATCCTAATTATAAGGATGTTGTTGGTAATAGCACTATTAATCATGCATAAGATGTCTCTATCTAATTTTTCCATGGATTTCAGTTGCTAGATATGGCAATATCTTATTGATAGTTTCAAATAAAGGTATTATTAATCAATAATAATAATTCTAAACATAAGAGCTTCGGGTCTATGACAGTTGGTAGGACAATAGTGCATACATAGAATATCTACGGATATAACAACCTTATGGCATCAACTTTAAAACTTTATAGTTTAAAATATATACAACTACATTAATGAAATACCAATATTTCGTTGGTATTTTCACTCTTAACCTTTCAGGTGCCAGTAACTCGTTATGACATGCAAAATTGAGTCGCGGGCGACTGTTTTCTTTTTGGGTATGCAGTACAACACATGTCATGCATGCATGCACTCATATGAAGTGGTAGAAAACTCAAGCAAGCAAATAGCATATCTTATGCAACAATGATAAAAATTATAATTTCTCCAACGTATTCTAGCCTTCTAGCATGTGAAAGACATGAAAATAATGACATAGTGTAGAATAGTTGCAGTTTGCAAGTTGCAAAATAATGAGTTGTATGATCGAATGAACATGAAACTGCTTAATTAATATCCAAAAATTAGCATCAAACCATAAGGAGAAGAATAAAGCCATTATCCAACATTTTTGGGGTCAACTACATTAAGCATTGTCTTCTAGTTGTTATGTTAAGAACCATCTCTTTAACATAGCATATATCAATTCCTAATGTTATGGTATAAAGAAGTATGATAGAGAATACCATAAAGTACATCTACGTTTCATCCAAGATGCCATAAAGTAGATAAGCTTAAACAAGATAAAATCTACATTGGGATGTAGATAACAAACAAACAAAATTCTCTACGTCCAAAGTAGAAGAAAATGTTCTAGAATCTCATCTTCCAATTATAGTATTCTCTAAATGGTCTCCAAATAAATTTATAAAAATTATTATATGGAGAATTTCATGATTCCCTAGTCTAAGATACATTAGGCAATAATGATTGCACATATGGAGCTAACTATCAAAAGTTTGAAAATTCACCCAAATCTCTATGATTAAAAAATTAACAATTATTATGTTAACAAACTTATCATTATCCTATTATTTTAAAAGGGATAAAGCCATCTCTATCCAAGCTGATCTAATATCCTAACAAACTAATTAAAGAGATAAAATAATTGTTGAAGATAGTTACTGAGAAAGCACATGAGTAATAGAAAATAATAGTAATCCATGAAGATACTTCCAATAAAGTTTAAAAATGTTCATAAACAAGATCGATATGACAATTATGAATTATTTACAACTAGGTTTTGGTTATGCTAATGTCAAACAAATGAAAAATAACGTGTCTCACCTAAAACTCAAAAAACCTTTCAATGAACCCCAACCAAACTAACATGATTAATAGAAAGTTGGGTGTAACAATCATCTCTTATTACAAAAAAAAACTTAAATTCCTTGACTTAAGAGTTAAGAGCCTCTTGCAGGTAAAGTATTGTGTATCAGTCAGCATTACAGCATCATAATCTCCATATAGAAGCAAAGCCATTAAATTTCATACATGTACAATACATGATGTAAATATACCTTGAATAATCTAGCATATTATAAATGTATGTATCACTTTTAGAAAACCCTTAAATTGTTATAGGCAATAACAAACATATCTTCCATATTTTTGGTATATATAATAGCACATCATGTTAGTTGCAAGCATATAAACCGTGTTTACAGAAGAACACTAATCAAACATTATATCTTGTGAGTCAAGAATATGAAAACACAATTTTATGAAGTCACAACATATAACATACAGAAAATCATCAAAATGCGAAATGCAATGGCAACGTCCTATCCCTTATTGCAATTTTCTCTCAAGTGAAAGGATCCTCAATTTAAGAAAACACCTCCATATGCAGATGCAAAATGAAAATTAAGAACAGATTACATCACATGCATACCCGTGAACAATAAAGATATTATTTTTTATATTAGTTTTGGTGTTTAGATCATAGCAAAAGCTTCTTATCAGAAAAAAAATATATAATCTATGAACATGGTTGGATCTTCTTTGATCTTTTTCAGTGGTGGTGGTCTGAAACTCCTCTTTGATATTTTTTTGTGATGGCCTGAAACTCCTCGAACAATGGTGCTAATAATGTGTTGTGAAAATAAGAGAAAAATAGAAGAAATTGGTAACCGAAATTCTATACGTAACTTTTTCTCATTGATAACATATATAAGTGAGAATGTGATAGAGGTTGTTGTGGATATGGATAAAGGCATCCATACTTGGATTTATCCAAATCACTACAATTAATCGTTTTTAAACTATTACATAATATATAAATTGCTTATATAATTACTTATTTAAGTATATACACATACATTCTAAATCATACATATATAGACCTATATACTAATATATATTTATATATAATTCTATATATACATATGTGCAAATAACAAGTATTAACCCTTATAAATAAATCACTATCATATATATATATAAATATATATATATATATATATATAATATAATATATATATATATAAAATATATATATATATATATTCCTCTTCCCACCCCCCCAATTTTTACCATAAATGAAAGAAAAATACACTCCCGTGGCTCGATCTATTGATCTTCCACCACCCAGTCAGAGCTTTTATGCCTATACCGCTAACCACAAGGGTCACTCGGATTTGACGTATGCATTCATATAGTTATAACTAAAGAATTACTTCAGTTTATACTGTTACTAGTGTGGACGCACACAAAAAGAAGAAGAAACGTTGTCTTTTCTTTATTGGCGCAAGGCACCACAAATCGAGTACGCCTGAGAGATCCTGCACTGAGGATCCCCGAGTACAAAAAGAATTCACGATGGAGATCGAACGGCAGTTGCTCCTTTACTCCGTTGACACTCTGATTACAAAAGTGGGAGAAAACCTAAGAAAATTGCTAACTCTCGGCTCACTGGCAAGAAGTGCAGCAATTTGGCTCTTGAAAATGCTCTCCGTTCTATTTTTTGAAGAGGGATGGGACCCCCTTTTATAGTCGTTCTTTAGTTGGAATGATGTTATGCGCCCACATGAGGAAACACACTAGTTTTCATGTGGGCGCATGGTCCTGCTTTGGGCGTATAGGGTGTAGGCGCATGTAGGCTACGTGATCGTGGGTTTATCGTGGTGCTGACGTGGCCATATGCTTTGGTGCACGACTGTTCGTGGAGACTGACATGGCCGTATGCTTCGGTGCACGATTGAACGTGGGTTTGACCGAGTCGGGGGCTATTCTGGCTTGGGCGCATAGCCAGAAATAGAGCTAGGCACCCCCTTCTGGAGGAGCCTAGAGTGGGCACATAGCCCACTCTGGTGACTTGGGCGCATATGTCTTCACTGGTGACTTGGGCGCATATGTCTTCATTGGTGACTTGGACGCATATGACTTCATTGGTGACTTGGGCGCATGGTTTTTACTGGTGACTTGGACGCATGGTTGTCCAGTCTGCTAAATTTTTTATGCTTCTACAAGACCCCCTTCAAAGTTTTCGATACTTGAACGAGTTCAAAATACTTTAAAAGAAGCATGGATCGTCTTCTCGTGATGTAGTAGGCGCATAGCATGGCTCTCCCTTTTGGGCACATAGAGTTTGGCCAGTCTGTCAAAGAGATGGCTGTTGAGATCTTCCTCGAAAATCTGAACTAACAGATTTAACGGGGTAGAATTTGTAGAGGTCTATCCTTCATGTGTTGTCCATGTCAGCACGTGGCAGTCGCATAATGTGTAAGAGACTGGGTCTTGGGCACATAAGTCGTAGTGGGCGCATAGTGCTCAGTGGGCGCATAGGCGCATAGGAGTAGTTGGCGCATAGCATATGGCCCATGCCTATAAATAGGCTTTTGAAGAGAGAGAAAGTTTATTATTCTCTTTTCTCTTAGAATTTTTCAAAAAGACTTTTCATCTCCTCTTTGTACGAACCAGGTCTCCCAAGGCCGCCAAGAGATCTGCGAAGGGCAAGGGGGCTGTACCGAGTGGCTCTCCTCCTGCGATAGCGTCCTCACCAGTCCAAGACCCGATTCTGGGTGAGGCTACGCCTCAAAACAAAGTCTTGAGCGTTAATTTGCGACACTGACTTTTCCTCTGCCTGGGCTCATGCGCCTAAGGCAACATACTTCTATGAGCATTCATATGCGCCCATAGAAGCATACGCCAACATTGTGGTATGTTATGCGCCCACATGTTGCTATGTTATGCGCCGACATGCTACTGCATGTTATGCACTCGCATACTGCTGTACTTTATGTACCCACATGCTGTTTTGAGCGCATAATCCTTTGGGCGTATAAGATTCCTCCAACATTTAGTTTTTATTGCGGATTCTGAGTCTGACTTTCTCTTCTGTCCTTGCAGTTAACATGTTTGACCCGGAACTTGATTGAATCCCTTTCGGCTCTGCTTGTCAAGTCCTCGACACCAGTCTCATAACCAACATGATCAGCAAGGTTTAAGCCAAGATCAGTCAAAACCAGCCTACGGAATGGACACTTGCCATACTTGAACAGGATAAGACCTTCTTGAAGCAGATGATTAACGATAAGAAGTTCTTGCTTGGAGGGGCACGTTATTTCAAGAAGCCGTACTTTCTGTTCGACGACAGTGTGGGGTTCAAAGATGGCGAGACAATACGCTTGAGAAACCCAATGGTGATCAGTTCGAACAATCAGAGGATATGGCTACCGTTGATGGAGCGTCAGTATCCTTTGTCTACTTTTACTGTCTTAGCCGTACGGCGCCAGATGAAGTAGGAGCTAACTCCTGAGCTCCCCGGGGTCATCTCCGGAAGAATACAGTTCAACTCAGGCGATCGAAAGAAGGATACTTTCAAGTGTGTCCGAGGCTCTACATCTTACTCTACGAGGGAACTGCAACCTGGTGTCGTAATGAACGACATTCCGACTGACCTTCATCCTTATGCCGCTGACACGCTTTGCAATTTGATGATGTCGGGGAACGTGTCGTATCCCGTAGGGAAGATGCGAATGGAAGGCTGGAGGTATCCAACTTCATTCTGGAGCAACCTCACTGGCTGGGTGCTTTCCATGTATGAAGCAACCCTAAAGATTGCTGGCCTTTATTATGCTATTAGGGCCACCCAATATGGCATAAGGGTCAACTGGCCAATGTTTGTCTCTTTAGCAGAGTTATATAACCTTCACACCTATACCTTCTTTACTCTGTGTTGGGAGATGGGATTGGCTCTCCATGATATGCAGGAAGTGTCGAAGCTTCCCTGGGGCACGGAGCCGTATGAAGAGTACGTGCCTTATGATGAGGAGCTCCGAGATCCAAAAAATGAGAACTCCGAGATGATTGATGTATACAAGGAGTTACTCTCCCACCTCCTTATCTGCCATAGGATTAACAAGAAAGGAAGAACCGAGGGGGCCAATCCCTATACAAGAGCTTGGACGGGCTACGTCTTCGTTCAAGGAGAAGGAGAGGATCCGGCCTTCTTTTCGATTTTAAAGCCTATGACCAAGTCCGAGATAGAAGTCCGGATGGCAGATTATGAAACGACGGATACTGAGGACAATGATGATCCTGAGGGAAAGTCCCCGATCGGCCACTACTTTCGTCAAGCTGAATATTCGTTGTCGGAGAAAGCTGTGTTGGCAGCTTTCTTAATGATCTGGCTTCGTGACTGCATAGTCCCTGGAGGTTCAGGGACTATTGAGAGGATGAGTCGGAGCATAATACTTTCGACCGTAAAGCTGGCGTTCGGATACCGTCTTGCCTTGCTTCCCGCGATGGTCTGTGCCACTGGGCGGGGTCTACGGGACTTTGTTAGAAATGCAATGACTCCTGATGGCAGAGCCAACTTCGCCTGGACCAAACTTCCGTATCATTTCTTGATGAGGTGGCTGCTACTTCATTGTCCTACCCTGATGAATACTGGGCCTGTGGCGGACTCTTTGGCGGGAGACGCCTTTCCTCGTAGATTTTGTGATACGGATTGGACTATCACTGGTATACCCGGTTGCAGAAAGGCTTTAAGCTTCTTGCAGAACTATGAGTTCTTTAGAGTATCTCCTCCGTCCGGTAGCGGTAATACGGGAGATATCTTAGTGGATGAGGGAGTTATGCTAATGGTTTGACTGCTGGGGCGTTTCACTGGCATTAGTCTATTAGACCGTCGTATCTGGTACTCCAAAACAGAAATCGTGCATATCTGGAGCCATACCTGCCGAGTCGTTTTGTGCGGCAGTTTGGCTATAGCCAGCTCCTTTTGGGAAATGCTAGCCCGTATTTGGAGTCAATAGGCAGCTTGATTGACGGGGCGCGTGCAAAGATGTATTACAATGCCGGGTGCACGGGGGCAGTCTTCACCCCGCCCTCGGATAAGCCTGAGATCCATCTGTGCTACGCTGCCGCCAAATTTTATGTTCAGATCAATACTTTTAATCCTTGGTATGATCGTGAATAGAGCTTGATATTGGGGACTCGATTTGGCCCCCTTTCTATGAAAAAGGTGCCGAAGGACCATAAAAAGGAGAGTGCTGCTCCAACCGTAAAACCAGTCGTAGTACCGCGGCCGAAAGCTATCCTTAGGGAGCCAGTAGTGTCTCCAAACGAGGACACGAAAGATGATGATTCTGCTCCTCTCAATCCTCCTCAGAAGAGGAAAGCTTCAACTGAATTAGCCCAGGAGCCAACTTTAAAGCGGAAGAAGAAGACTGTCGCCCTAAAGAAAGCCAAAGATATGGGTGCTAGCTCATCTCCTTTAAGAAGGTCTTCCCGACAAACTGGAAGAGGTGGAACGACGTCGCGGGTCGTTACTGTTCAGGAGGTAGATCACTTCCTAGACTCTATAGTCGTTCTGGTCAAACCTTTAGAGGCTTTCTCACCCTTGCATTTATCCTTTGCACAGGGCCCTGAAGTTGCAGCTGAGGCAGATGCCTCCTTGTCTAAGGACGTAGACGTGACGACAGTGTCCTATGCTCGTCCTCGACCGATAGATGAGGGTGGGTCTTCTTCAGCTGTAAGATTTGAGCGACGAGATGATCAGGGCGAAGGCCCAGACCATGACGGCAATCAAAAGATCAGTCCCTCCTATGACATTTCTTTGGAGGATATGTCTGAGATAGGAGCTGTGATGAGGGACTTGGATGAAAATCAAGTCCAATAGGCTCATCCTCTTACGGGTACGTTATCTCTGCGCCTCTCTTCGGATGAGATATTTCGACTTCGATTTTGCGTGCTCCTCATGAGGCTGACCACGATTGTATGTTCCCTTGTAGACAAGGAGAAGGAACCACTCGTGAAGATATCCCCAGGCATTGGGGAAGGAACAGAGGTTGTTCCCGGCTCCTCCGAATTTGTTGGTGCGGAGGGTGCTGTTAGTGAGCCGGTATCGGTTGCAGGAGGAGAGGTTGAACAGCCTACTGAGGGGGATATTACTGAATCTGCTCTCGTTCCAGCTGGAATTGTGGGAGATACTAGGCCTGACGCCGCTCGAGGCCTTGATATTGTTCTTCTTGAATAGCTTGGGCTTGCTCTCAGTTTCTCTGAAGCTAAGACTAATGACGTAGCCCAGGCTGGCACTGAGCATGCCGAAGGTACAAAATTATAACTCTTTTGTATTTCCCTCTTTTTTTGGTTACTGATGTATATTGTTTTCTTGTCAGGTTCGGCTTCTTGTCAGGTATCCCTTCCTGGAGCGGAGGAAACTCTCCAAGCATCCTCCCCGACGACCTCCACTGAAGACGACGAGATGGCCTAGGAAGTCGTCAAAGCTTTCTACTCTGTGCTAAAAGTAAAGCTTCCTGGAGTCCTAAATCGGAGTGCTGCCTTTGGACCTGTGAAGGCTGTTGCCGAACGCCAAGTGGCGGCCCTTGAGAGCATTGTCGGCTATAAGGAGCGGGCTAATACTCTGAGGAAAATTCTGAATGATCTGGAGGGTCAGGTGGCCAGATTTTGGGATGCCAAACAATAGAGCCCGACATCGCTGTTCCATGCAGAAGATGAGGCTTTGATCACGGCTATCGTGGAGAAGAAGGCCACTTTCCAAGAGAGGAAGGATGCCCTTGTTCAAGAGATCAGCGAATTGGCTGATCAGTATGGTCAGTTCAATGCTGCAAGTGAGGAACGTGCTGCCTCGAAGAATAAACTGGCTACGCAGATCACTGAGAAGTATAATCACATCACGCAGAACCAAAGTGAGATTGCTCAACTGGAAGCCAACTTATGGACAGCAACGTCTGAACAGGAGGACTACTTGGCTCAGGCTGCCATGACCGCCACCGCTTTCGCCCATTTAAAAGAACAGCTGGTGAAATTGGAGGGAGAGCACATGAGTCTGATCCTCTTCCATGATGAAGCCGCTCGTCAAGAAGAGGAGCACCGCCGAGCTACCGCAAAGTCTGAAGCCGAAATTGTGGCCCTAAGGGACAATATCAATCGACTATGTATCCCTTAGATTTTTTGTTTGTAACTGTTTCTTCTAGCCGTCACGGCTCTTGTACCTTTTTTTCCCGTCTGTTGTTAGACGTTCAAATAAAGAATAAAGAATCTCTTGGATTTCAAAATTCATAAATATGGTTTTGCAAATTATCGAAACTAGAGGTAATGTGGACGTAGTAGGGATATTTCTGGTTGGTATTCCGCTGGAAAATTTGATGTGGACCTATTATCCATTTTATATTCAAGTTTTTTTTGAATATAGATAATAAGTTGAACGAAGCTGCTAATAGAGGTAATATGGACGTAATAGCAAAGGATGTTCTATATCTGACCAGAGGTAATATGGACGTGGAAAGATATATAACATTAGGTAGGGGTTGATAATTCATAGGTGATATGGACGTGATTATCCTTGATAAACGCTTTGCTCAGAGGCTATATGGACATAGCAAAACGTTTCTTAATCATTCCACTAGAGAAATAATTATTGGAAAATAATTCTGAGGTAATAGGGACGTGACTTGTTTTCGTCAAACCGAGTTTGGGCAGAGTCAAAAATGGAAATAATTTCGCTGGAGAAATATTTTAGAGGACCTATTATCCAAGGCGTATTCAAGACTCTTGAAATACGGATAATAGTTAGATAATTTTTTTAATCACATAAACATTGTACTGTACATTTATATGACTGAACATATGTGAACATTGTTTACAAAAGGTTACACATAATATTTCTTCAGGAACTTGCCGTTGATAGGCATCATGAGCAAGTCACCATCCGGCTTGGTTAGTCGGTACGCACCGTTAGAATACACTGATTCTATAACGAAAGGACCTTCCCATTTAGGCTGAAATTTTCTTTTTATTTTGTGCGTCATGACCATTGGTCTTCTCACTGCTAAGACTAGATCACCAACTTGGAAGATTCTTTCCTTCACCTTTTTATTGAAGGCTCTGGAAAGGCGTGCTTGGTATAGCTCAATGCGCTACTGAGATAACAAGCGTTTTTCTTCTAGCACTTCGAGCTCCTGTAGTCGCAGATAGTAGCTTTCTTCGGTAGTCAACTTACTGTCTAAGGCTACCCGAAGAGAAAAAATCTGGATTTCTAGGGGAAGAACTGCTTCGCTCCCAAAAACCAGAAAGAAAGGCGTACCGCCTGTTGGAGTCCGGACCATTGTACGATGGGCCCATAGACATTCGTCGAGCTTCTCATTCTAATCGTGCTTGTTTGAAGACATGAACTTCTTGAGAATTTTAATGATGGTTTTATTGAAGGCTTCTGCTAGCTCGTTAGCTGCTGGTTTGTAGGTAGTAGATGCTACATTCTGGATCCGATTTCTATCGTAGAATCGACAGAATACATGGCTTACAAATTGTGGACCATTATCATGGATGATCCTGCGAGGTAGGCCGAAGCGGTAGATAACGTGATGTTTGATGAAACTGATCACGTTCGACGCCTTCACTTCGGAGAACGGTATAGCTTCCGCCCATTTGGAGAAGTAATCGGTTATGGCTAGGATGAACCGATGTCCTCTGGAAGATGATGGGCTGATTGGGCCTATGACGTCCATGCCCTAGGCTTCAAAAGGTCAAGATGCTGTCGTCGGGTGTAGAAACTCTGAAGGTTGATGAATAAAATTGGCGTAGAACTGACAAGCCCTACACTTCTTTGCATATTCAACAGCATATGCTATCATCGTGGCCCAATAATAACTCATTCGTCTGAGAAAATCTTGTAATTTGGGACCTGGTTGATGTGTACCACAAACTCCATCGTGAGCCTTCCGGAGTGCATGTTTAGCTTCTGTGTCTGATAAATATCGTAAAAGTAGCCCATCGTAAGAGCGTCGGTACAGCATCTTAGTAGTTATGTCGTAGTAAAATCTGAGGGATCGCCTTTGGATAGACACTGCTTCCTTTGGGTTCTCGGGGAGGATTCCATAGACGGCGTAGTCTATGAAAGGAAATCTCCAGTCTTTAACGTCGACGTTTGTTTCCGTTGTGTAACTGTGATAAATATGCAAGGCATCTTTTACACAGAATAGTTCTCGACCAGACACTGTGATCGACTGTTGAGTATTGGTAGGGACAGTCAAAGAAGCAGCGAGACTGGCTAGAGCATCTGCTTCTATATTCTGTAGTCGAGGCACGTGCTCGATGAAGAATCCAGCGAAAGTAGATGCCAACTCGATTGTCGCATTGTGATAGGGGATGAGATCTTCGTGACGAACTTCATAATCCCCTCGGACCTGACTACCTATTAATTTAGAATTGCCGTAAGCTTCTAGATAGTCAACTCCCAGTTGTTTTTCCAGTTGCAGGCCGATCAATAGGGCATTATATTCGGCCACGTTGTTGGTGCAGGGTTCATAAGAGAATATGCATGATGTATAACCATATGGTCGGGTGACACGAGTACAACGCCTACTCCGGCCATAATATTTCCTTTAGGTCCTGTTCTTGATGCACCGTCAAAGAACATTCGCTAAATGGGGATTTCTTCAGTTGCGATATTATACTCCACTACTTCATCGGGGATTTCGTCGTAGAGTTTGGAAGATTCTGGCACCGGATGAGCTGCTAGGAAATCAGCTAACGCTTGGCCCTTTACTGCCTTCTGAGGAACGAATAACATATCATATGGAGTCAACAGCATTGCCCATTTAGCTAAACGGGAATTGAGAGAACCCGGTTTAGTCATGAGTATTCTAAGAGGATTGACTTTAGATATGATATGGATAGTCTGCCCAGATACATAGTGGCGTGTCTTCTGGATAGAAAGTACCAGTACAAGGCATTCCTTTTCCACAGGTGTGTATCTGTGCTTGGCACCAACCATTGTGCGACTGAGGTAGTAGATTGCCTGTTTATGGCCGCCTTCACTCTTTTAAGCTAATAGGGCACCAAGAGAATGGTCTATAGCACGAACAAATAGTAAGAAGGGCTTCCCCATTATTGGAGCTACCAATACAGGGGGGCTTGTGAGATACTTCTTGATGTCTTCGAATACACGTTGACATTGTTCAGTCCAGATGAAAGATACGCCTTTCTTTATGAGCTGAGTGAACGGTTGACATCTTCCAGAAAGGTTCGAAATGAATCGTCTGATATAGGCTAGCCTTCCTTGCAGTCCGCGTAGCTCTTTGAGGTTTTATAGAGGATGCATATCGAGGATAGCCTTCACTTTCTCTAGGTCAAGATGTATACCCTTTGAAGTGATGATAAAACCAAGGAACTTGCCGCTGGAGACTCCCAGAAAAGACTTGGTTGGATTCATCTTGAGTTGGTGTGCACGCATTAGTTCGAATACCGTTCTCAAGTCTTGGAGGTGGTTGCTCTTAAGAAGACTTTTAACTGCGATAGTCTACGTAGCATTCCATTGTTTTGGGCAAATGATCGCAAAAAATTGTGTTCATAGCTCGCTGGTATGTCGCCCTGTATTTTTCAATTCGAAGGGCATCATCGTATAGTAGTATACCCCCAACGGTGTTCGAAAAGATGTGTGCTTCTCATCGTCGGGGAACATCTTGATCTGGTTGTAGCCTGAGAACCCATCCATGAAGGACATCTGCTCGAAGCCGCAAGTATTGTCGATTATTACGTCGGTGATCGGTAGAGGGAACTTATCTTTTGGGCATGCAGAGTTCAAATCATGGTAATCGATACAGACTCGAACTCTACCGTTCTTTTTCATGACTGGCACGATGTTAGCGACCCAGTCAGGGTATTATTCTTCGCGAATAAATCTACTTGCAATAAGCTTCTTAACTCATTCTCGATGGCCTCCATAATATCTGGTTGGAATCGTCGTTGCTGCTGCTTCACTGTCTTAGCTTTAGATGCGATATTTAGGCAGTGCATAGCAACTTTAGGGTCCAAGCCTGGTATGTCTTCATAGCTCCATGCAAAGACGTCGATGTATTCTCTTATAAGTTTTATAAGAGATTGTTGTTCATCGCCAGATAGACTTTTGCTGATGAAGATTGGTTTAAAAGATGATTCATCTCCTAAATTGACTTGGACGACTTCATCTTTAGTAGGTAGTTCACGTTGCTCGAAACGTAACTCTCACCTAGTATCCATCTTTTGAGCCCAATGTTCCAGCTCGATCGATTGGACATCGTCTGCAATTTGGTCAACTGACACCATGTTGACGGCTTTGAATATGTCTCCAATGCTGGAGTCTGAATCCCAGAGGCATGAATCAGAAGAATGAAAACAATGATCTGCTTCGTCATCTGATCTTTCAGGAGTTGTTGGAGGAGTGACATAACCCAAACCAATACCGTTTTGTTGATAATAGTTCTCGGGTTTGCCGGGAGGAGCAAAGTGACGTATTGGCAACCGTCGTCTCCGGCCGTAGTTTAGCCCCTGGTCGTTTTTTATGTGATATCCCACGTTCTGGATGATATTCTTGGCCTGCCAACTATATCGGAAAAGTTACATTTTTCCAGAGTCATAGTCAGCTTCCGTGTTGTGATTGTGAGAAGTAGAGTCCGGAATGAACTTTCTTTCACCAATTATTCGATCAAAGATGATTAATACTTCACCCTTCTTTTTGGCTGGAACGATGAAGTAGTGGATGTCTTCTGGGTAAAAATTTTACCACAGATGAGGCGTTGTGACTGGCATACAGAGGTGTGGTCCTTTGCCATGCTCTAGAGCGTATATCGTATCTATGTAGTGGTTTACAGATTGATAGACATCGGAGTAATTCAAAGATAAACCTTTACTAAGAAAATACGCAAGTTCTTCTTCAAGGATAACATCATCCGCTGAAGGAGCATTATTATGAGTATTTATATACTCATTGAGGGGATCATCATCTGGAAGAGGAGCCACAGTCTTGGCCAAGTTCACCACATAGGGTAATTCTTCAGGATTAGGAGGACAGACTTCAGCTGGTTCCACCCGAGGTGTCTTGTGAAGAGGGATGGTAAATGGTTTGACCTTATCAGGGTTCTTCTTTTTCACCCAGATTGTGAGAGGCTTTGGAGTACTTTTTAGAATAGTATGTCCTTTGACTCGGATAATCATGGGACCGTCACTGGAGGATGAAATTGCTTCAGCTTCATCGTCAGCTTCGTTGTCGTCATCCTTGGCGGGCTGAGATTGGTAAAGCACCGAATCTCCATAGTAGGCTTCGATGCCCTTAAAAAGATCGACATCGGCAAACTTCGTCTTTACGACGCCATCGTTGTTGATGTACTTAAAGCACTGGTAAAGTATGAAAGAAACGATCATGTTCTCGTCTATCCACGAACGTCCCAACAAGACGTTATAGGATACATTAGCATCGATCGCATAGCAAGAAACCTCCGTTTGGAGATCATCAATCTGGCACTTGAGACGGATCTTGCCCAGTGGGTGGCTTCTTCCAGCATTAAAATCCATGATAGTTGTATTGGTTGTAGATAGCTTGTGCAGAGGGATTCCTAGAATTTGAAGCAAACTTCTAGGAATGATACTGAGGGAGGAACCTGAATAGATGTGCATCCGATCCGCAGGACGTTGTGGTGGAGGTAATGTCAGTTTATTACCCTTCGTCAATGTGTGAAAAATGGTAATGACATCGTCTTCGTCAAAGGAGAAGGTCTCCTTAGGCTTGGCAGAGGCGCCCTGAGAATTGGAAGCTCCCTTGGAAGTGTCGACCTTCAAGACTTCTTTCCCTTTACCTCCACGGATAGGGATAGTTTAAGGATGCTTGCCTTTGTCTTCTGATTTGGGTATTTTCAACCCCAGTAATTCCAAATTAGGGACGTTGTTTTCAGCAGCATCAGCGGCCCCAATGAAAGCGGTCCATGTTTCATACTTATATATACCCAGACAGAACTTCACTATAGGAAGGAAGTTATGTCGACAAGTATCCATAAGTTATGAGTCAGGTATGCCGAAGGACATCTTCAACGCTAGCCGCCTGAAGCATTCGATAAAAGCAATGACAGACTCAGTCCTTCTTTGCTTGGTCTCGATGAGGGTGGACATACTAACATGTATGCCACTCTCGTAAAACCTGTTAAGGAACAACCTCTCCAAATTTTTAAAAGAATTAATACAACTGTCAGGCAGACTGCAGAACCATTCAAAAGCTACCCCCTGCAAGGTGCTAATAAACAGCTTTGACAAGAACGGATTGTCTCCGGGTAAGTGTAGAGTCTACGTGTTGAAGTATGTCATGTGTTGACGAGGAGAAGTCATCCCGTCAAATGAATTTACCGTCAGCGGCTTGTAGTTAGGAGGGCAAGTAGCATTCTCCCATTCAGAAGGATAAGGTTGTGATATCCCCATCTTCTGAAGCTCATCTTTGTGTGAGATGGTGTCGAGACGGGCAACCAGAGAATCAATTGCATCCTGTTGCTTGAGCAGGTGTTGGAAAATGGCTGTTGTATGGTTGTCAGGCGTCGTTGGTGAAGGACCACCCCCAGCATTTACAAGATTTGGAGGAGGCACAACGGAATGATACTCCTTTTGTAGTAAAGGAGGATTGTTGCTATAAGCCAGACTAACGTGAGCCGAGACATTTTGTTGAGGTGGAGGAACAGCTCCAGCAGCTTGGACCACCATGATACTGGTAAGCATATCAGTGATCTTGGCAAATGCTGTTTCAAGACCCTCTAGCCGTTTTCTGGTCTGATCACTGGCTTCTTCAGGTCTTTCTTCGTCCACCATGTATGTAGATAACATGCAAGGACGAATAGAGGAAACAGTACAACTGGTGCTGATACTGTCTGTCTCTGAGTTGACAAGTCCCTCATCTTCCGGTAGGAGAGGTAGATAGTCGCCGTCAGACTCGGAGAGGTCATCATCGTCTGGAAGGCTACCACCAGTATGAAGGTCATCTGCTTCAGACTCTGAAGGAATACTACCCCCAGCTTGGGAGTCCTCGTCATCTATACGGAATCTCGCCTTCGACCGAGTACCCATATAGACTCTTTCAGATGTGACAGCATATCGGCTATCTGTTGGCAAACTTTTTCTTCTTCTGTTTGCGGAACTGAGAGAGAAAGTTGGGTTCGTGGTCCACCGTCTTTGATTGGGGCTTCCATAAGGGGGACCCCATGAAGCCATGTTGGATGAAACACACAACAGCTTTTCAACATCAGAGAAATACAGTCGTCGAAACACGGACAGCTTGTCACTACCACATTTCTAGTTTGAGGGTATTTTTGTCATTTTGAATTTATTTGAATTTATATATATTTATTGGAATGGTGTGATTTAATATAATTTAATTAATTTCCATGTGTTGTGATTAGCCCTAACCTAGATTGGACCTAACCTAGATTAGTCATAGCTAGTCTTAGTTAGCCATGGTTAGTATTAGTTAGTTATGATTAGTTGTGGTTAAGTCATGATTAGTTAGAGCTAACTAGGTTGCAAATTAAGACTAGTGTGAAACTTAGATTTTAGACCCTTGATTAGACTAGATTGAAGGAGAGCCATTGATCTATTCCTAAAACCCTAACCCTAGATTTTTGGCCGGCCTAGGGATCCACACCCACCCCTATTTAATGTCTCCCAAAACTACTTGCCTCTTCTGTTCATTCCTCTATTTTTTCAAGAGCAAGGTTTGTTCTTCATTCAACCCTTTTTATTTTAATCAATACTCATCCATTTTTATTCAAACTTCTTGCATTGTAACCTAATTTCTGTTCTCCTACTGTTGGTGGAGGCTAACTTCAGTTTTTGTATCCATTTGAGCTTTGAGCTAGCTAGAGGGAATCTCTATTGTTGAGCTTTCTTGAGGAAGAGCACCACATAGGTAACTTCCTATTCTATTATTAGATTTTTCAATTTCTTAGCATGGTTGCACAGCCCTAGGTGTCCTCTAACTTTAGGAATAGGTTTCGTGTGGTTTCGTGTCCTTTACGTGTCCGTATCGGACACGTATCAGTCTAGGTTCATTAGTGTTCAACGAAATGCCACAGTGGGCATTTCGACTCTGTTTTCGTAATGTTTTTGAATAGGAAATTAGGTTTTTATGTGGCTTATTGATTTCTACACGACTGAGCTGGATTTGAGTCCAGTTCGTGTCGAGATTGGATTCGTGGACACCCCACATGCGCGCGAACAGCACTGTCCTGCTACTCACAAGTTCGTGTGGCTTGTTCTGGACACGTGGACGCGTGTCCTTAGACACAGAGCTTGGGGCAATGTCTGACATGACACCCCCAAGGCCTCGTGTCCAATGAGTTTGTGTCGAGTGAGAAAATCGACTCGCACTGGACACGGGTGTACTGTTGTCTGAACACAGTTCGTGTGTATTGGATTTGTATAGGTTTGGACACATTCGTGTCCTGCTTTTGGACACAATATAATATGGATAACACGAACACATATTAGCAATTAATTACCAACCATTAACATAGCCTATTTACTGCTATTTCAATGTTGAAATAGGAATTTCCTATTTTACTGATATTGTCGAGTATCAGTGAATATATGCACTGTTCTTCCATTTCAATTTGCTTGTAAATGTTAATATCATGTAATTATTTATGGGTTTAGATGCTGTTACATTAAATACCATGATAGGGATTCATTTCTTGGTGTTTTAGTTGGTTTGTTGTATTCGAAACTACAGTAGGGTTGGCATTGATTCCAGTTTTTCCTAAAACTGAGTGTTAAGTTCAATCCCTATTAACCCACTGTTGTTTCCATTTGATTTGCAATTAGATATTGGTAACCTGTGATTAATGTGGTATGGTTACTGTTATATATAGATAACCTGTTAGAGATTAGGTTGGCATGGAGATTGGTTCATATTTGTTTTCGAATTTGTATTGGTTGGGATTTCAATAACTGATATCATGACAGGCTCAAGTTTTGGCTTTTAATTGCTTTTGGTTTTCAATTTCATGAGATGTGTGAACTGGAACCTGGGATTTATATGCCCTGTTAATGAACTGAACATTGGTCCATTTCAAACATGAAAAAAAATTGAACCTGTGATATGTACACACTTGAACCCCTACACACACAAGACACATTTCCTGTCACTTAACCTGAGATTATGTTACATTCCTGAGATTCGAATGGGAGTTACATTATGACTAAATTGTGATGTTGTGAACTTGAGACACTCAATGCACTGATACACTATTTTGAACTGGACTTCACTTGTAAACTGCTATGTACACATTAATCACACACACACACACCTATAATTGAAACCTGGGTTGCATTGAACCTGAGAATGGTTTACACACACAAGCACACTGTCTTCCCCTCAATGTACACACTGGGTTACCTATTAATTGAAGTGGATGCCTAAGTTGCTTTAAACTGAATGCATTAGGATTGATTTGAACTAAACCTGAGAGTAATAGAACAGAGACATTGATACACACTAAAATCTGGGACTAACCCTATGCTAACCTCTA
This sequence comes from Iris pallida, assembly GCA_029216955.1. Taxonomy (NCBI): domain Eukaryota; kingdom Viridiplantae; phylum Streptophyta; class Magnoliopsida; order Asparagales; family Iridaceae; genus Iris; species Iris pallida. The sequence continues at coordinate 107,829 of JANAVB010025046.1, forward strand.
CACACACCTAGCCTACCCACATGAACACTCACTAATTTTGCTCTCACATTGACACAGTTGTAAACCTGAGATTGCACTAAGCTCACACACACACACAATTTTTGGACAGCTATATACACACACATGCCTATGTTAGACACACATTACTATGTACACAAGCCTATTACACTCACACATTCACATGCTCTTTCTCTCTATCCCCCTCTCTATATATATGTAATATATATAGCTAAATGTGTGAATGTGAAAATAGAGATTCCTATTGATATATACATATATGTGTATATAGATATATATATATAGAGAGAGAGTGTATGTGTACTGCCTATAATGGCCTATGGCCTTTAACCTAGGTACATAGCCTATGGTATTCTTGTGTGGTATTGTGTATATGGAATATACACATGTGTAGAGTCATATAGACTAGTGTATGGTGTATACTTTCTAGGGTAGACTGGTTAGGCCTAGTGAGACTTCATTGAGTCTAGGTTGACCTAACTTTGACTATTTAGTTGACTGAAGTTGACCAGGGTTGACTTTGGTCTAGGTTTGACCTAATATCATGTAGACTGCATCATAGTAGCTTACTTTATTTAGCTGGACATGTTGTGACTTGTACTGTTCTGATTAGGAGCCAGACACTACTCCTCAGGCAGTATTTCATACAAATATTCAGGATATCAGGCGAGTATATTCTCTGACTGTTACATAGTTGACAGGATTTATATTTACGCTCTATATTGCTTTACTTGATGCTGTCATAATGTTTAACACGGAATGGTACTATATGGATCCCTTCATGAGATGTTATCCCCCTCAGGAGCATCGGGTTACAGTATGTCATGTGCGTTTCACTTTCATCATGTACTCCGGTGCTTTCACCATTCATGTGCACTCTCGTAATTCATGTACTCTTATGTTCACGGAGCCCTCATGTATACAATCATGTGTACCCTATTATGGGCCTTCATGTAATATCATGTGCAATAACATAACTTGTTTGGATCCTTATGTATTGATTGGGGTACGGGGGAGTATAAATGGTCATATGAACAATTCCAAAGTACTATACTCATGTGTAAACTCTTAGATTACTCATGTACAAATTCAACCCGTTCACATGTTCATCTTGTACTCTAAATCACTAGTTCACTGTAGTTCTCTATTTATAGTATCTATTTACATTACAGCTCTCTCTCTTTTACTTCATGTATATTCTACAGCGTTTCACGTATCTTACTCTATTGTATATTTATATATCCTGTCACATTATGAACTGCGTGAGATGTATTGTGCTCGCTCCAGTCCTGACTGGACCTGTTGAAATTTTACAGACGACACTGAGGAGTTCTGTCCCACCTATTACGGAGCAGGCATAGAAGACACACTTGAGCTGGACTCCCAGGAGGACCCAGTACTTGCTGATGATACTACCCCTGTAGACTAGGCTAGTTAGCTAGGGTAGTTCTATTTATCTTCGTGTTATGTCAGATACACTTGTATATATTGGAGTTGGATTTATGGAGATGTTTATCTTAGATTTTAGCTATCTCTCTATCTTGTATTTGTCATCTGTGGATTCTTTGTTTCATCTATCATATCGTACTTTCTTCCTTAGTTGTGATTGAGTTGTCTTATTTATGTCACCTCTATTCGGAGTGTATAAACTGTACAGGTACCTTATAACTGTTAGATGTATGTGACCTAGGACAGCGTTCTACCACCGACACTGCGTCGTAGGCTGGACGTAACCACTTCTCGTGCCCTTACACTGGGTGTGGGTCGTGACACGTTTTTAGTGGTGGCCCATACAGGTCTAGTGCAGTGGTATTTGAACTAGAGTATCACTGCAGCCTGTAGTAGGATTAGGATATTTTTGGAAGGTACTCAATCACATTAGGAAAAACTCTTTATCAGATTTCGTATATCTACAATTTGCTGCTTATTGTCTTCCTTTGAATTTAACTGTCCACATTTGCTATTTCGACTCATTCTCAACAATTGTTTCTTTTGAATCTGTCTCCAGGATGGTTGAGACGAGATCATATCGCCCGGGCCAGGGGAACACCGATGAGAGGTCTACCACCTCTCGTCCTCAGCAGCCAGCCCCTGGTACCGCAGCCCTAGTTATGCCAGCTGGGGTAGGCGTTTCAGCTGCTTTCGGAGGAGCTCCTCCACCAGTAGGGCCCAAGCAGAGTCTGGTGATTACGGAGGTACTCCAGAGGCAGCAGCCGCCATCAGGGACAGTTGATGCAGTTCAGCTGTTCTAGTTTTTCCAGCAGTTCATGGAGGCCTAGCAGCAGAGGCAGACAGCAGAGTTTAGTCGGGGCCTTGATCTGGCCCTGACTACAGTGGAGAGAGCAGCAGCTCAGCCAGCGGCCGTTCAGCAGCCGTACCAGCCGAGGGAGAAGGGCATCCAGGATTTTTAAAAGATGCACCCGAGGGACTTCCGAGGGACAGAGGGGATCCTGTATGCCGACGAGTGGATAGAGCACATGGAGGAGATATTTAGATTGGCTGAGATTTCGGTAAGGATTCAGATTGAGGCAGCGGCCAGCATGATGCAGGATCTGGCCCGCACTTGGTACCAGATCGACCCCCGGGTTGGTACTCCGGGACAGACTTGGGCAGCATTCAAGAAGCTGTTCAAGGAGAAGTTTTTCCCGAATGTAGCGCTAGGAGCCCTCGAGACTCAGTTCGAGGCCCTAGTCCAGGGGAGCCAGTCCGTGGAGGAGTATTTAGGGGAGTTCTGCCGTTTGGCAGATTTGTCAAGGGGTTGTCCGAGGCAACGAAGGCCCGGAGGTTCAGAAAGAGATTGGTAAAGGAGGTTAAGTCCTATACCAAGAGTGCTCGCAGCGCTACCTTTGAGGAGATCCTAGTGGATGCATTAGCCGTAGAGGATGATCTTGAGCTTAGGCTCAAGAGGGGGAGAGACACCCAGGGAGCTAGTGGTGGCGGCGGACCGGCCAAGAGGCCGCACTTTCAGCAGCAGCACCAGCAGCCGCAGAGGTTCCAGCTACAGCAGTTTCAGCAGCCAAGGCTTCAGCCAGTGCAGCATCAGCAGCCTAGGCAGCAGCAGCAGGGCCCTAGGCAGCAGCCAGTCAGTTGTGGTTTCTGTAAGAAACCAGGGCACGTATGGAACGACTGCAGGAAGAGGCTCGAGAGGTGCCTACTCTGTGGGTCGGCAGAGCACCAGTTGAGGGAGTGCCCTCTATCTTCGGGACGAACATCTCAGGGAGCCGAAGCCAGGGCTCCAAGGGGACCGCAGAAGGGACCGTTGCCGACTCAGCAGCAGCAGTTCGTACAGCACCAACAGCAGGCCAGGGAAGGCCAGCAGGGGCAAGCTTTTGCCCCGGCGGCTGAGGATGCAGAGGCCATCGGAGAGTTGATTGCAGGTTCGGTTCTCCTCGACTCCATTCCAGCTTTCGTACTATTTGATTCCGGGGCTTCCCACAGTTTTGTATCAATATCATTGCTATTAGACACTACCTACTATCTGAATCACTGCCTAGGACCTGCAAGATCATGACCGAGGGAGGAGTTATCCTCGTGAGTGATGTTTGCAGAGGGCGGAGTGTCATTTTGGGAGGCCGAGAGTTGGAGGTGAGCCTGCTCGTAATGCCACTACCGAACTAAAATATCATATTAGGTATGGACTGGTTGAGCAGGCACCACGCCAGCATAGATTGTAGAGGGGGTAAAGTTCTGTTTGGGGTGCCAGGAGAGCCAGAGTTTGAGTATACCCGACGGCAAGCAGAGCAGGACGGAGGACTTTTCTGCGGAGCTTCAGTTGAGGAGCAGGCGGCTCCACATCCCTTGATCGCAGAGTTCATGGACGTCTTCTTGGAGGAGTTGCCAGGGCTTCCACCGGACATAGATGTAGAGTTCTCGATAGACTTGGTTCCCGGCGTGGAACCGATTTTTTAGCATATCTATCGAGTGAACAACAGTGAGTTGGTGGAGCTGAAGAAGCAGGTGGATGAGCTGCAGGACAAAGCCTTCATCCGATCGAGTTCTTCACCTTGGGGTGCACCGGTACTTTTTGTACCCAAGAAGGATGGGTCGGTACGGATGTGTATCGACTACAGGGTACTCAACAACCTGACGATCAAGAACAGATACCCACTGCCGCGGATCGATGATCTTTTTGATAAGTTGAGTGGAGCTCGGGTTTTCTCCAAGATTGATTTGAGGTCAGGTTATCACCAGGTGAAGGTGAAGAGGGAGGATATTTCGAAGACCGCTTTCAGGATACGGTACGGACAGTTTGAGTTTTTGGTTATGCCGTTTGGGCTAACCAATGCACCAGCAGTATTTATGAACTTAATGAACAAGGTGTTCCACCAGTACATGGACAAGTTTGTGGTGGTGTTCATTGATGATATTCTGGTATATTCTAAGACTGAGGAGGAGCACGAGGAGCACTTGAGAGTGGTTTTGGAGACACTCAGGAGGGAGAGGCTGTATAGAAAGCTCTCGAAGTGCGAGTTCTTCTTGGATAGAGTTGACTTCTTGGGGCATGTGGTGACTGGATGGGATCTCATTGGACCCGAAGAAGATCATAGCAGTTGAGGCTTGGGCAGCGCCGACTTCAGTGGCAGAGATCATGAGCTTCTTAGGGCTGGCAGGATATTACAGGAGGTTCATGCAGGATTTCTCCCGGATTGTAGAGCCGTTGACTCGGCTGACCCGGAAGGATACTGAGTATGTTTGGTCAGAGGAGTGTCAGGCAGCTTTTGATGAGTTGAAGAAGCGGCTTACGACAGCTCCGATTCTGGCATTGCCATCTAGTTCAGGAGGGTTCACTATCTATAGTGACGCTACAGGAAAGGGGCTGGGTTGTGTCTTGTAGCAGCATGAGAAGGTGATTGCCTATGCTTTCAGGCAGTTACGTCCACATGAGAAGAACTACCCTACCCACGACCTGGAGCTGGCAGCAGTGATTTTTGCTCTGAAGTTGTGAAAGCACTACTTGTATGGAGAGAGGGTGGAGATCTTCACAGATCATAAGAGCTTAAAGTATGTGTTTACACAGAAAGAGCTCAACATGAGACGGCGTAGATGGTTAGAGCTGATGAAGGACTTTGACATCTCACTTCAGTATCACCCAGGGAAGGCCAATGTGGTTGTCGATGCCTTGTGTAGGTATCCGACAGCCATGTGTTTGACTATGGACCGTCACTTGCTTGCTGATTTGGAGAGCCTGGGGATTGAGGTGATTGTGCCCGGAGTTCAGATGCAGATGTGGGGCCTGCAGATTCAGTCAGACTTGGTGGAGAGGATCAAGTCGACGCAGTTTGAGGACGTTGCTCTGCGGTGTCTCCGAGAGCAGGTTCGAGCAGGGCTGGTGGATGGCGAGTTTTCTCTTGCAGAGGATGGTACCTTGAGGCACGGTTCCAGGTTATGTGTGCCTAGTGGAGAGCTCAAGAAGCAGGTTATGCAGGAGGCCCACAGATCTCAGTACTCTATACACCCTGGTGCCAACAAGATGTACCGAGATCTGAGGGAGCATGTATGGTAGTACGGGATGAAGTGGGAGGTAGCTCGCTTCGTAGCTAGGTGCTTGGTCTGTCAGCAGGTCAAGGCAGAGAGGCAGAGGCCCGGAGGATTATTGCAGCCATTGCCCATTCCGGAGTGGAAGTGGGAGCATATCACTATGGATTTCGTATCTAGATTACCGTGTACACCATAAGGGAAAGACGCGATTTGGGTCATCGTTGACAGGTTGACCAAATCGGCCCACTTTTTGTCATTCAAGGTGGGTACGTCTACAGAGAGGCTTGCAGAGATGTACATGCGGCAGATAGTCAGGATTCATGGGGTTCCGGTCAGTATCATCTTGGATCGGGATAGTCACTTTACTTCCCATTTCTGGAGGAGTCTGCAGACTAGCTTGGGCATTCAGCTCAAGTTTAGTACTGTATACCACCCCCAGACGGACGGACAGTCAGAGAGGACTATTCAGACGCTCGAGGATATGTTGTGGACGTACGTCTTAGATTTTGGAGGTTCCTGGGAGGATCACCTATATTTGGTAGAGTTTACTTACGACAACAGTTTCCAGGCCAGCATTGAGATGTCACCTTTCGAGGCTCTGTACGTGCATAGGTGTCGTACACCTTTATCTTGGGATGATGTTGGTGAGCGAACTTTACTGGGGCCAGAGATGGTTGTTGATGCAGCCGAGAAGATGAAGCTCATCAGGGACAGACTTTGCGTGGCGTAGGACAAACATCGGTACTGGGCCGATAGCCATCGGAGGCCCTTAGAGTTTGAGGTACAGATTAGAGATAGGATTAGAAGTAGGTTGTTGTTTGTTTTATTTATTTGATCATGTTTGATTATTTAGTAACATGAGACCTTGTTTGTGTTTAGGTCGGAGACATAGTTTTTCTGCGGATATCTCCGACTCGTGGTACCATACGTTTTGGTGGAGGTGGGAAGCTTAGCCCGCGCTTCATCGGACCTTTCGTGATCAGCAGAAGAGTCGGTGACATGGCATACAGGCTAGACTTGCCACCTGTACTAGTGGAAGTCCACAACATATTCCACGTATCACAGTTGAGACGGTACGTGGCTGACCCTAGCCATGTACTCGATCACTCGAAGATTGAGGTGGGACCTACTCTCAGTTATCCAGAGCAGCAAGTGGAGATTCTGGATCGCCGAGAGAAGGTACTGAGAAACCAGGTAATACCCTTGGTTCGCGTCGCATGGAGGCATCATTCTCCAGGAGAGTCTACTTGGGAGCGGGAGGATGAGATGCGCGAGCGATACCCTTATCTTTTTGGACCGTGAGGTATGATTGTCTATCATTCTCATCTGTTGGTTTTGTCTTTCAATTTCGAGGACGAAATTTTTTTAAGGAGGATAGATTTGTCACTACCACATTTCTAGTTTGAGGGTATTTTTGTCATTTTGAATTTATTTGAATTTAATATATATTTATTGGAATGGTGTGATTTAATATTATTTAATTAATTGTCATGTGTTGTGATTAGCCCTAACCTAGATTGGACCTAACCTAGATTAGTCATAGCTAGTCTTAGTTAGCCATGGTTAGTATTAGTTAGTTATGATTAGTTTTGGTTAAGTCATGATTAGTTAGAGCTAACTAGGTTACAACTTAAGACTAGTGTGAAACCAAGATTTTAGACCCTTGATTAGACTAGATTAAAGGAGAGCCATTGATCTATTCCTAAAACCCTAACCCTAGATTTTTGGCCGGCCTAGGGATCCACACCCACCCCTATTTAATATCTCCCAAAAATACTTGCCTCTTTTGTTCATTCCTCCATTTTTTCAAGAGCAAGGTTTGTTCTTCATTCAACCCTTTCTATTTTAATCAATACTCATCCATTTTTATTCAAACTTCTTGCATTGTAACCTAATTTCTGTTCTCCTACTGTTGGTGGAGGCTGACTTCAGTTTTGGTATCCATTGGAGCTTTGAGCTAGCTAGAGGGAATCTCCATTGTTGAGCTTTCTTGAGGAAGAGCACCACATAGGTAACTTCCTATTCTACTATTAGATTTTTGATTTCTTAGCATGGTTGCATAGCCCTAGGTGTCCTCTAACTGTAGGAATAAGTTTCGTGTGGTTTTGTGTCCTTTACGTGTCCGTGTCGGACACGTATCAGTCTAGGTTCATTAGTGTTCGACGAAATGCCACAGTGGGCATTTCGACTCTATTTTCATAATGTTTTTAAATAGAAAATTAGGTTTTTATGTGGCTTATTGATTTTTATACGACTGAGCTGGATTCGAGTCAAGTTTGTGTCGAGATTGGACTCGTGGATATGCCATGCGTGCGCGGACAGCACTGTCCTGCTACTCGCGAGTTCGTGTTGCTTGTTCTAGACACGTGGACGTGTGTCCTTGGATACAGAGCTTGGGGCAATGTCTGACATGACACCCCCAAGGCCTCGTGTCAAATTAGTTTGTGTCGAGTGAGAAAATCGACTCGTACTGGACACGGGTGCACTATTGTCTGAACACAGTTCGTGTGTATTGGATTTGTGTAGGTTTGGACACATTCATGTTCTGTTTTTGGACACGATACAATATGGATAACATGAACACATATTAGAAATTAATTACCAACATTAACCTAGCCTATTTACTGCTATTTCAATGTTGAAATGGGAATTTCCCATTTTACTGATACTGTCGAGTATCAGTGTAATGCCCCAGTCCCAAAATACGTAGGACTAGGAACGTAGACATGCCAGCTGTATACATACGAAGTACACTCCAATATATGGAAACCTCGTATGAATATATAAGTTGTAAAATGCAGTATAACCATAATTAATCTCATCCACACAAAATAAATGAATAAAAGATATCATATAATCAACTATGAATTGTCATTGGTACATACAGTTGGACGAAGACAAATCCACTACCAACTATGAAAAGAAATACATGATATACAAAAGAATGATTTTGGCGAGCGAAGCGAAGACGATCCAAGTGCATTCATCCTCGAAGAAATAGCAATGATCACGGCTAGAGCTAGAACACCTGCGAAAGACAAAAGCACACACCTGGAGAGATAACCAGGTCCTCAGAGGGACGTAACAAGACACATAATATCATGCCATAATAACTGTGATATATAATATAAAGAAAGAAATATGTATGCAATCAGGTGCCTAACCAATCTACAGTGATAATGCAATAAGAACAAACCTTTAACACATGGGCCGTATCAGGAATCAGGACCGTATCTCCCACTGAAGATAACCGGCAATCAGAACCGTACCTCCCACTGGAGATAACCAGCTATCAGGACCGTACCTCCCATTGGAGATAACCGGCAATCAGGACAGTGCATATATGACCCATATATTAAGAAACTGTCCTTCCCACCCAATGCCTATTATGTTGTATCCATAACATAAAACCTCTATTAACCGCTAAGTCAAACTAAGCATTGCAACCTCTATTAGCGGTTATTCCTATCGCACGGCTTGTACGTACAGGTGGCCAGTCAATCACGCATGTCCGTGTTCTACATGCGACACACAACTTCGTGGTACAACGTGTCAAGGCCAATGAATGCAACACATAAGGTGGTCCCTTAAATCTAGGTTTAATGTGTAAGAAAAATAATACATAGCAGGAAATATAACAGGTTATGCCATGTATCACAGTTTATTTTGCATAAAAAAATAATAAATAATGCATAAAATATGAGCTAAAATAAATAAACAGCAAATGGCAAGGTGTCTTGCCTGGTAGGACGCCTGGTGTACTGCAATGATCAAGGTGGCACAAACTGCGACTTCGGTGCAACAACTATGCAAGGTGACCTCTGATGGTGGCACGGACAGTTCCATCGGGTCCCGCACAATCAAGGTAGCTAGGGTCGATAGATGGATGTATAGAATTGGCGGGAGAATAGGATACATGGGTCTAGTAACCAAGGGAGATGGGTGTGAATAATTCATATAAAAGTTTTTGGGAATACTTAATAATATTTGAAAATATATATTTATTAGTAAAAATAGTTTTTAGATAAATATTTGAAGAAGCATTAAAATCGCTTTTAGGCAAAACTTTTACTTCTACAAAAATATCAATTTGCGACAAAAAACCATATTAGTTAAAACAAATTTTGTTCAAAGCTATATATTTTCATTAACTAAAAGTCAAGAAATATTTATAAAATATTGAAACTATATATTTTTACTAGTCAAGAGTAAATTAATGCCAAACAATACTTTCTAGGGTAGTCCATAAAATGGATAAAATACTTAATAATATATTTGAAATCGCTAAACGTTCCAAGCCTAATAATATATCTATCTAAATTTTATTTTCGAGAAATCTTATAACAAAATACTAATAAACATATATATATATATATATATATATATATATATATATATATATATATATATATATATATATATATATATATATATATATATATATATAAATATATATATATATATATAAAAGAATTCTAATAAGATTATTATACTCGAAATACACAATATAGATAATAATAATAATAATAATAATAATAATAATAATAATAATAATAATAATAGAAGAAGAAGAAGAAGAAATGAACATTAAATTTTAGTCTTTTTCATTAGGCACCTTGTTGTTTCCTTAGTATCAAAAGAAAGGAAACATAAAAACAAAAATAATGATAATAAAAATAATAATCTAGCTGTACATCCATGTCCTCCTCGTGAGGAGTAAGGAAAGATCACAGCATTAATGTTGGAAGAAGGAAGAACCCAACAAACCAATGCACATAACAACAAAAGAAAAACATAAATAACCACACTCTCCTCCCTCAGGAGAGAGTACCTATAAAATTAGTGGATGGGGAAAAATGGAAACGAGAGAGAGAGGGATTCAAAGAAGGGGAGAGGGCTGATCGAGAGAGGAGCGAGAGGTCGGAAGAAAAGGGGCGAAGGGGGCGGCGGATGCTATGCATGCTCGAGGCAGCGCCGGTGGCTGGTCGACTGGCGCGGTGCACGACGAGGGCTTCGTCGGAGAGGGTCGACATCGTACGGCGGTGGTGAGGACGCGGGCGGCGGCTCATCTGCGAACGCGGCGCACGGGGAAGACCTGGCCGGCGGTGGCTACGGCTAGGCGCGGGCGGGGATCGAGGCGACGAGGGCGGTCGCAGGCGGACGGGCACGGCAAGGTGCGGCGGAGGTAAGTCCTGGCAGTGGTGGTGTGTCTAAATTTTGGGGTTTTTGTTTTTGGGCTGGCGGCCGCTCATGGTGGCGGTGGAGGTCAATTTCGTGATGGTGGTGGTTTAACTGGACGGGTCGGGTTGGCCGGGGCTTTGGGGACAGTGGCGGTGTTCGTGGTGGTTGTGGCCGGAAGCTTGGCTAGTAATGGTTGGGGGTGCTATGTATGTGGTTCGGGGTGATGGCAGAGAGCTGGGACGGTGGCGGTGATGGTCGCAGAGGTGGTAGTGTGGTTTAGGCTGCCGCGGTGGTTGTCGCGGTGGTGGTGTGGTCGTTTTGTGTTGATTTGGTCAGCCAGGGCCGGTTACTGGGTCGGGATTTTTTGGCAAGGCAAGAGCCCGTGGAGGCTGCAGCGGGATGGTAGGTAGTGGCGGTTCGGGTTCGGCCGGGTTCTAGTGTAGATGGGGTTGGACGGAAAAAGGGTTTTGTTGCGGTGTTGAGGATGAGGGTCGGCGAAGTTTTGGGTTGACGGAAGGAGCGACTATGGTCGGGGTGGTGATGGTTGCCGTGGGGACGTCGGCAAGCCTGGGTGGCAGAGGCGGAAAGGAGTTGGGTTAGGGATTGAATTCAATTGTGTCGGAGGTGTGTCCGACACAAGGGATACAATGTATATGTATATATTTGGAATAAAAATGGGGAGGGGACACGGACACGATGCACATTTTTGTGAAGAATTTGTGGATGTGAGGATTTATGGAGGAGTACCTGCCTATATATAGGATTTGGGAATTTCCAGTTGGATAAGGATTAGAATTAATTTAAACCCAATTTAGATAATTAAATTATTAAATTTAAATCAATACAATTAATCTAAATCCAAATTAAATTCCAACTTAAATCTAAGTAATCTAAACTTAAATTAAATATAAATTATATCTTTAAATTTAAACTATTTAAATCAAATCCATAAAATCCAATCAAAGATTTAAATTGCCACAAAAATTTCAAAATATATTTTCTAAAAATACATAATATTAGTTTTGAAAATTACATTTTTTATTTAAAATAAACTAATAAAATATTTATGAAATATATGTATGCACGAAGAATTTTTATTTATTATTAATAACTGTTATAAACGAAAGATTTTTTATAAATAAAATAATAACTTGGAAACTTTGGTACGATAGTTAAAATAATTATTACATATATTATTTTGAAACTATAAAAAAATATTTTATCCAAAAATATGTACGCTCGCACATATTCGCACTCATCGAGCAATTACGAAAAACGAAATTTCGTCCGCGACGTACAATGCAACTATGCGACGTACAAATACAAAATAAATAATAATAAAATAATCGGTACCAAATTTATTTTTTTAAAAAATAGTAGAAATTTAGGGGTTTTACAATCAGTAAATATATACACTGTTCTTCTATTTCAATTTGCTTGTAAATATTAATATCATGTAATTAGTTGTGGGTTTAGATGTTGTTACATTAGATACCATGATAGGGATTCATTTCTTGGGGTTTTAGTTGGTTAGTTGTATTCGAAATTACATTGGGGTTGGCATTGATTCCAGTTTTTTCCCAAAACTGAGTGTTAAGTTCAATCCCTATTAACCCACTGTTGTTTCCATTTGATTTGCAATTAGATATTGGTAACATGTGATTAATGTGGTATGGTTACTGTTATATATAGTTAACCTGTTAGAGATTAGGTTGGCATGGAGATTGGTTCATATTTGCTTTCGAATTTGTATTGGTTGGGATTTCAACAACTAATATCATGACAGGCTCGAGTTTTAGCTTTTAATTGCTTGTGGTTTTCAATTTCATGAGATGTGTGAATTGGAACCTGGGATTTATATGCCCTGTTAATGAACTGAACATTGGTCCATTTCAAACATGAAAAAAAACTGAACCTGTGATATGTACACACTTGAACCCCTACACACACAAGACACATTTCCTGTCACTTAACCTGAGATTATGTTACATTTCTGAGATTCGAATGGGAGTTACATTATGACTAAATTGTGATGTTGTGAACCTGGGACACTCAATACACTGATACAATGTTTTGAACTGGACTTCACTTGTAAACTGCTATGTACACATTAATCACACACACACACCTATAATTGAAACCTGGGTTGCATTGAACCTGAGAATGGTTTACACACACAAGCACACTGTCTTCCCCTCAATGTACACATTGGGTTACCTATTAATTGAACTGGATGCCTAAGTTGCTTTAAACTGAATGCATTAGGACTAATTTGAACTAAACCTGAGAGTAATAGAACAGAGACATTGATACACACTGAAATCTGGGACTAACCCTATGCTAACCTCTAACACAACTAGCCTACCCACATGAACACTCACTAATTTTGCTCTCATATTGACACAGTTGTAAACCTGGGATTGCACTAAGCTCACAAACACACACACAATTTTTGGACAGCTATATACACACACATGCCTATGTTAGACACACATTGCTATGTACACAAGCCTATTACACTTACACATTCACATGCTCTTTCTCTCTATCCCCCTCTCTATATATATGTAATATATATAGCTAAATGTGTGAATGTGAAAATAGAGATTCCTATTGATATATACATATATGTGTGTATATATATACATATATGTGTGTGTGTATATATATATATATATATATATATATATATATATATATATATATATATATATATATATGGAGTGTTTGTGTACTGCCTATAATGGCCTATGGCCTTTAACCTAGGTACATAGCCTATGGTATTCTTGTGTGGTATTGTGTATATGGAATATACACATGTGTAGAGTCATATAGACTAGTGTATGGTGTATACTTGCTAGGGTAGACTGGTTAGGCCTAGTGAGACTTCATTGAGTCTAGGTTGACCTAGTTGACCTAACTTTGACTATTTAGTTGACTGAAGTTGACCAAGGTTGACTTTGGTCTAGGTTTGACCTAATATCATGTAGACTGCATCATAGTAGCTTACTTTATTTAGCTGGACATGTTGTGACTTGTACTGTTCTGATTAGGAGCCAGATACCACTCCTCTGGCAGTATTTCATACAGACGTTCAGGATATCAGGCGAGTACATTCTCTGACCGTTTCATACTTGATAGGATTTACATTTACGCTCTAGATTACTTTACTCGATGCTGTCACAATGTTTAATACGGATTGGTACTATATGGATCCCTTCATGAGATGTTATCCCCCTCGGGAGCATCGGGTTACAGTATGTCATGTGCGTTTTACTTTCATCATGTACTCCGGTGCTTTCACCATTCATGTGCACTCTTGTGATTCATGTACTCTCATGTTCACGGAGCCCTCATGTATACAATCATGCGTACCCTATTATGGGCCTTCATGTGATATCATGTGCAATAACATAACCTGTCTGGATCCTTGTGTATTGATTGGGGTACGGGGGAGTATAAATGGTCATGTGAACAATTCCAAAGTAGTATACTCATGTACAAACTCTTAGATTACTCATGTGCAAATTCAAGTCGTTTGCATGTTCATTTTGTACTCTAAATCACTAGTTCACTGTAGTTCTCTATTTATAGTATCTATTTACATTACACCTCTCTCTTTTACTTTATGTATATTCTACAGCATTTTATGTATCTTATCTATTGCATATTTATATATCCTGTCACGTTATGAACTGTGTGAGATGTACTGTGCTCACTCCAGTCCTAACTGGACCTGTTGAAATTTTACAGACGACACTGAGGAGTTCTGTCCTACCTATTACGGAGCAGGCATAGACGACATACTTGAGCTGGACTCCGAGGAGGACCCAGTACTTGCTGATGATACTACCCCTGTAGACTAGGCTAGTTAGCTAGCCTAGTTCTATTTATCTTCGTGTTACGTCAGATACACTTGTATATATTGAAGTTTGTACTCTAGATTTGTGGAGATGTTTATCTTAGATTTCAGCTATCTCTCTATCTTGTATTTGTCATCTGTGGATTCTGTGTTTCATCTATTCTATCGTATCGTACTTTCTTCCTTAGTTGTGAGTGAGTTGTACTTATTTAGGTCACCTCCATTCGGAGTGTATAAACTGTACAGGTACCTTATAACTGTTAGATGTATGTGACCTAGGACAGCGTTCTACCGTCGACACTGCGACGTAGGCTGGACGTAACCACTTCTCGTGCCCTTACACTGGGTGCGGGTCGTGACACGGCCTCTGAGGCACTCTCGTTGCTTTGGAGCAGCAATAATTGATGACAATACTGGTGCACAGATGTACACCATGAATTGATGTGTCCTTCCTCGCTTTACGCTTATGATTGATCATGTCGCATAAGTCAACGGAAGGGAGTTTTGCCTTAAAACCCATGTCACATGCATCGCCGATCGAGCTTTGCATGTGGGTTTGTAAGGAGAGTTAGCACATCCAGACTTAGTTCACGTACAGGGGCAACCCCTATATCTAAGTTCTATGATGACTTTGAAGATAGCCCCGTGCTATACGCGTTGGGGTCTGTCTTTTTGCTGTGGGCGCATAGGCCCTGGAGTCTGCCTTTGGGCGCATGCTTCTTCGCAGCATGTCTAACCTTCCTCAATATGGGTGCATAGTATGGGTCAGTTGAGCCTGGGCGCATAGCCTTGGGCGCATGACCCTGGATGCACAGTCTGTCGAAGACAGAAGCCTTTTGGCCAGAGTTATGCGCCCACACCCCCTCTTGGACGCATAGCTTTGGGCGCATGCTTGGTGGAGCAGCGATGTTCTCTCCCATCTTTGTCTCATTCTTTTAAGAGCCTCGCTGGATTTGTCCAGAGTGTCGAACACTCTGATTCTTGGCATCATAGTATTTTCCTTTGCCAAGTCTCGAGCGTTGAATACTCTATTATTAGTTGCACAAGAGAGAAGTCGTTGGGCTAGTAGAGCCCGGAACGGTGTGAGCCTTCTTCATTTGTGGAGGCCATGCGCCCATGTGACAGAGTCCTTCAGTTGTATATCTATTATGACACTGGCAGGATATGCACTGTAAGCCTTCGGAAGCCAAGTCTTGCGAGACTTGTTTGGCTTCGCTGATTTTAAGGGAGTAGAGCCGTCCCTCGAGAGCATCTCTTTGAACGTCTGCTGATCGAACTTCACGATCAGCATCTTCTAAGTACTTCCCACTTTGTCGGTATCAGATTGCGTCACCACCTTCTCATCAGAGAAAAAGGTAGTCCCCAGTAGAGTCATCATTTTTGTGGACACACACAAAAAAAAAGAGAAAATGCTATCTTTTCTTTATTGGTGCAAGGTACCACAAATCGAGTACGCCTGAGAGATCCTGCGCTGAGGATCCCCGAGTACAAAAAGAATTCTGGGGAATGGGACGATGAAGATTGAGCGGCAGTTGCTCCTATACTCCGTTGACACTCTGATTACAAAAGTGGGAGAAAACCTAAGAAAATTGCTAACTCTCGGCTCACTGACAAGAAGTACAGCAATTTGGCTCTGGAAAATGCTCTTCGTTCTGTTTTTTGAAGAGGGATGAGACCCCCTTTTATAGTCGTTCTTGAGCTGGAATGATGTTATGCACCCATATGAGGAAACACACTAGTTTTCATGTGGGCGCCTAGTCCTGCTTTGGGCGCATAAGGTGTAGGTGCATGCAGGCTGCATGATCGTGGGTTGATCGTGGTGTTGACGTAGCCGCATGCTTCGGTGCACGACTGCTCGTGGAGACTGACGTGGCCGTATGCTTCGGTGCACGATTGATCGTGGGTTTGACCGAGTCGGAGGCTGCTCTGGCTTGGGCGGATATCCTGAAATAGAGCTATGTTCCCCCTTCTGGAGGAGCCAAGAGTGGACGTATGGGCGCATAGCCCACTCTGGTGACTTGGGTGCATATGTCTTCACTGGTGACTTGGGCGCATATGTTTTCATTGGTGACTTGGGCGCATATGACTTCATTGGTGACTTGGGCGCGTAGTTTTCACTGGTGACTTGGGCGCATAGTTGTCCAGTCTGCTAAAATTTTCATGCTTCTACAACTAGATGATTAGGAAAAAAATTAAAAAAATGAGGGGGGATTACACATAATGTGCCAGAAATACATCAATTGTGTATTTTATAAACTGTTGTAGAAAAAGGACGCATAAAAGTAAATATATATAGTAAAGTAAATAAGCATTTAGGTTGGCAACTTCCCACTCGAAAAATAGCTACAACCACTGGTGGTTTTTTCTATCAAAGAAGCATATACACCACCATTGTCACTACCATATTTTAGCTTGAGGGTATTTTGGTCCTTATGATATTTTTAAAAAATTATTTTATTATAGTTTGATTGTTGGCTATGATTTTTGACTTTTGCTAGTAGAGACTATAGAGACTAGCCTAGTGTTTGACTTTGACTTTGGTGACTTAGTTAGCATGGTAGAATGGTGTGGGACCCTAACTAACTTAAGTTGACTCAAGTTGACTTGGGTTCATGTAGAGAATGGGTCTCCTTGGTAGTTGGCCCTTTTAGTTAGAAGGCTTAATCAACTAGCTAGTGCATTAGGCCCATGATCATTTCCCAAGAAACCCTAATCCCTATATTGTTGGCCACATCACAGCCATATGGAGACCCCAACCCCCCATATAATGTCTCTTAATGCTCACTTGCCTCTTTTAGAAACCCTAATAGTTTTTCTCCCAAATCATCAAATCTCACCATTCCTCCACCAAATTGATCTGACTCACTTGCATTGGAGGTCATTTCTGGAGTAGAGGTTGAAGGGAGCTTGCTTGCTAGGTTTGGAGCTCACTTGGCCATTGGAGGAAGACTTCTCATTTTGGGGCTTTTTGATTGAGATCTCTTCCAATAGGTAAATGCCCCCAAATGCCATTAAATTTTTGTTTTCTCTTCATGATAGCATGCATCTAGGTGTCCCCTAGCTATAGAGTGAGTTTGGTCGGAATTCATATCGTTTTGATACGCGTATCGGACACGTATCAGTATCCTAGGGTTAGTGTTCGATGAAATATCTCAATGGGATTTTTATTCATGTTTTGAAAAACTAATTGAACAAATTTGTAGCCATATATGTGGCTTTTGATTTTGTATTGGACTGAGATCGATTTTGTGACTGTGTCATGTCCATAGAGGGCAGGACACGCTGCACGAGGGTGTGCACGGGTGCCCTGCTCCTCGGGTTGGATATCTGCGTGTACGTGTCACTTGGGCACGCGACACTTGGCATGGACATGGGGGCAATGTCTGCGAACATGCCCCCAAAGTCTCATGGCTTATCGTGTCGTGTCGGACACGAATTCCTTCACGTACTGGTTTTATACTGGGACTGAATTGTGAGGATTTTGCGCCTGATACGCGCTTCTTATCGCGTGGACATGTGTCGTGGACGTCTCGTTTTGTGTCTATTGTGTATCCCTAGTGTTGGGCTACGTTTGGACACGAGCACGAGATGTGTCATGGCTCGTATCGTGTCCACGAGCTCGTGTCCTGCCCGCACGAGGCAGTGTTCGAGACTGCTCTGTGTAGTGTGTGTGTCTGTGTGTTTTATCATGTTTGGACACCTTATGTCCAGTTTTTTGGATACGAGATGACCTCTAAGACACGAGTACATATGCACAACATGTTATCACATATTAATTTGATGTTAAATTGGATCTTCACATATTAATTTAGGTTTCGAACCATGTTCTGATACCTGTGCATAAACTGAGTTTTCAGTTAGGTTTTTAATGTTTAATTTGATGATTGTACAATGTTTTAACATATATTGTTATCTGTGATAGCATGTTTAATATTTGGGATTATGTGTGTGTTGGATTTTGAGGCTTGATGATGAGGTTCATGTTGTATTGATACATGAGTAAAATAAGGACAACTAGTATATAACTGAGAACAGTTTTATAATAACCTGAGAATGGAAATCTGAAGTTTCACATTACACCCTTGACTCTACATGCCACACACACACTCTTTTTCATAATGTATTTACACATTCACATGTTAACACACACATTACACTCTTGCCACTATGACAGAATACTATTGACACAATTGTATGCTCCACACACACACACACAGCCCCCTCACTTGAACCCCTAAACCTGTGACACTTAACCCTTACATGAGACACACACTTATATATATATATATATATATATTTGACACATATACACTCATTGACATTAACCCTCTGCTAACCCTTGACACTCTAATTCCCCTATACACTATGTACATATTTGACACCATGTTACACTCTAGCTTGACACTAAACACATTATATGCTCACATTGACACCCTATCTCACTACACTATATATGCTTGACACAATTGTAGGATGCATGTACACTATACTCTACTGTTCACTCACCCTATATATGTATATATGACATATAAATGTAGATATAGTGAATACATGTTAATATGAATGTATATAATGTGATGAGAATGATATGCATATATATATATATATATATATATATATATATATATATATATATATATATATATATATATATATATATATATATATATATATATATATATATATATATATATATATATATATATATATATATATTTTTTTTTTATATATATATATATATATATATATATATATATTGCTATGTGTGGTATAGGCAATAGCCTATATGTGTGTATACATATAGTATATGCCTTTGTGTGTGTTGCCATTTGGTTTTGTGTTGATGATTGTGTTTGATTGCTAGTATAGGCTTGGTTAGGTCTAGTGAGACTTGTTAGACTAGGTTTAGACCTAGAATAGCTTGGTTGACCAAGTTTGACTAATATTATTGACTAGAGTTAACCAAGAGTTGACTTTAGTCTAGATGACCTAGAAATCATGTAGTATGCATTATAATCTTCAGTATTACTTTTCTGGACATGTTGTGACATGTGTTGCTTTAAATATTGTGACATGTGTTGCTTTAAATAGGACTCATCTACTCTGTCTGGACATCTATACTCATCAGATACTCAGGATATCAGACGAGTACATTCTCTGACCGTTTCATACTTGTTAGGATTTATATTCTGGCTCTAGATTACTTTACTTGATGTTGTCACGTTGTTAACACGGATTGGTACTATATGGATCCTTTCATGAGATGTTATCCCCCTCGGAAGCATCGGGATACGTCACGTCATGTGCTTTTTACGTACATCTTGTATTCATGTGCTTTCATCATTCATGTGCACTCTTGTGATTCATGTACACTCATGTTCACAGAGCCCCCATGTATACTTCATGTGCACCTATTTATGGGCCCCCATGTGAAATTATGTGCAATAACATAACTTGTCTGGATCTTTGTGTATTGATTGGGGTGCGGGGGAGTATAAATGGTCAGGTGAACAATTCTAAAGTAGTGTAATCATGTGCAAACTCTTTAGTGTAATCATGTGCAAATTCAAACCGTTCACATATCTATCTTGTACTCTACATCACTAGCCACTGATAGTTCTTTACTTATAGTAGATATTTTCTTACAGTCATCTCTTTTACTTTATGTATATTCTTCAGCGTTTCATGTATCTTACTCTATAGCATGCTTACATTTCCTGTCATGATATAAACTACGTGAGATATACTGTGCTCGTTCCTGTCCTGACTGGACCTGTTGAAAATACTACAGAGGACCCAGATGAGGAGTTTTGCCTGACCTACTATGGAGCAGGCCTAGATGACACCTGCGAGCTGGACTCCCAGGAGGACCTATTCCTTGCAGAGGACATTACCCCCGTAGTCTAGGCTAGTTAGCTAGACTAGTTATCTTACTTATTTGTCTTGTCTCATTTGGATACATTGATGTATATATTTAGGATCTTGTTGTTATTCTGGATGTTTTATGGAGATGTTATCTTAGACACTTAGACTTATTCTCATGTTGTATTTTATTTAGTGATTTTTATATCATATCTATCTATCTTACCGTACTTCTACCTTAGTTGTGATTGAGCTATACATTTTTGTATTGTCCTCCGTTTGGAGAGTATATCCTGTACAGGTACCTTATAATTGTTAGATGCATGTGACCTAGGACAACGTTCTACCGCCAACACAGCGGTGTAGGCTGGACGTACCCACTTCTCGTGCCCCTACACTGGGTGCGGGTCGTGACACGTTTTTAGTGGTGGCCCATGCAGGTCTAGATTTATAGTGGTATTCGAACTAGAGTATCACTATAGCCTACAGTAGGATGTAGGATATAGTTTTGAGGTACTCAATCACATTAGGAAAACTCTTATCCAAAACTTTTCATCTAAATTCTTGTCGATTAAATGCTTTCCTTTGAAAATAAACTGTCCTCCTTTGATTTTTTTTGCTTCATTCTCAGTAATTGCTTCTTGTTTGATATGTCTTCAGGATGGTTATGGAGACATGATCTTATCGCTCCGGTCCGGGGGATACTATCGAGAGGTCGTCCACCTCTCGTCCTGTTCAGTAGGGCCCCGAGACCGCAGCTCCTGTTATGCCAGCTCAGGTTGGCATTTCTGCTGCATTTGGAGGTGCACCTCCGCCTGTACAGAGACCTTACCCGTTATTCCTAATTTCTCCCAGCAGCAGCCGCCTTCGGGATCAGTTGACGTAGCGCAGTTGTTCGCCTTCTTTCAGAAGATGGTGGAGGCCCAGCAGCAGCAGTCCGCTCATTTTCAACAGGGCATAGAGAATGCCCATCAGCTTGCCCTGACGACAGTGGAGAGAGTCATTGTGCAGCCCCAGGCATACCAGATACAGCAGTATCAGTCGAGGACATCAGGGATCCAGGAGTTTCAAAGATGCGTCCACGGGACTTCCGCGGCACAGAGAGGATTCTGTATGCGGATGACTGGATAGAGCACATCAAGGAGATCTTCCGGCTGGCGGAGATACCAATTCGACTGCAGATTAAGGCGGCAGGTAGCCAGATGCAGGACCTGGCCCACACATGGTACCAGACGGACCCAAGGGTCGGTACAGAGGGACAAACTTGGGCAGCCTTCAAGAAGCTATTCAAGGAGAAGTTTTTCTATGACACAGCTCTTGGCGTCCTGGAGTCGCAGTTTAAGAGCTTAGTTCAGGGTAGTCAGACTGTCGAGGTGTTCGCTGGGGAGTTCTGCCGTCTTGGCAGATTTGTTGAAGGACTCAGTGAGACAGCGAAGGCCCAGAGGTTCCAGAAGGGGTTAGTCAATGAGGTCAAGTCCTTGACCAAGAGTGACCGGAGTGCCACTTTTGAGGAGATTTTGGTGGTTGCCCTAGCAGCAGAGGATGATCTTGAGTTGAAGCTCAAGAGGGGACGAGACGCTCATGGAGCCAGCAGCAGTGGAGGCCAGGCCAAGAGGCCTCTCTTTCAGCAGCAACACCAGCACCAGCAGAGGCAGTTCCAGCCATAGCAGTTCCAGGGGCAGGGCCGTGCACCTTTTCAGTAGGTACAGCAACAGCAGCAGAGGTTTCAGCTACAGGCACTCAGGCAGCAGCCCATTGGTTATGGCTTCTGTAGGAAGCCCGGGCATGTATG
Source organism: Iris pallida (assembly GCA_029216955.1). NCBI lineage: Eukaryota > Viridiplantae > Streptophyta > Magnoliopsida > Asparagales > Iridaceae > Iris > Iris pallida. The sequence goes on from JANAVB010025046.1 coordinate 130,022, forward strand.
GAATGACTACCGAAAGAGGATCGGGAAGTGCCTACTCTGCGATTCGGCGGAGCACCAGTTGAAGAAGTGCCCCATGTCTTCGGGACGAACAGCTCAGGGAGCGGGAGCCAGGGCTCCAGCAGTACAGCAGAATGGACCCTTACAGACTCAGCAGCAGAGGTTCGTTCAGCACCAGCAGCAGGCCAGGAGAGGTCAGTAGGGGCGAGCTTTCGCCATGGCAGCTGAGAACACAGAGGCTATCAAGGAGCTGATTGCAGGTTTTGTTCTTCTCGACTCCATTCCAGCTTTTGCTTTGTTCGATTCTAGGTCTTCCCACAGCTTTGTATCTGTATTTTTTGCTATTAGACACCATCTTGTTTCTGAGTTGTTGTCTAGGACTTGCAAGATCACGACCGGGGGTGGCATCATCATTGTTAGTGATATTTGCAAAGGTCGAAGAGTTGATTTGGGAGATCGAGAACTGGATGTGAGTCTGCTCGTAATGCCGCTACCGAACTACGATATCGTGCTCGGTATGGATTGGTTGAGCAGGCACCATGCCAGTATAGATTGTCGCGAGGGTAGAGTTCTTTTCAGAGCGCCAGGAGAGCCAGGGTTCGAGTTCACCCGACGGCAGGCGGAGCAGAGTAGTGGAGTTTTCTATGGAGTATCAGTTGAGGAGCAAGCAGTGCCACACCCTTTGATAGTGGAGTTCATGGACATCTTTTCAGAGGATTTGCCAGGACTACCACCGGATAGAGACATGGAGTTCTCTATAGACTTAGTACCCGGCGTAGAGCCGATATCACAGCACGTCTATAGGGTGAACAACAGTGAGCTGGTAGAGTTAAAGAAGCAGGAGCTGCAAGACAAGGGCTTCATCCGATCGAGTTCTTCACTATGGGGTGCACCGATACTCTTTGTACCGAAGAAGAATGGATCGATAAGGATGTGTATCGACTACAGGGCACTCAACAACCTTATGATCAAGAATAAGTACCCGTTACCGAGGATCGACGATCTCTTCGATCAACTGAGTGGGGCGAGGGTATTTTCTAAGATTGATCTGAGGTCAGGCTACCATCAGGTGAAGGTGAAGATGGAGGATATCCCGAAGACAGCATTCAGGATGCAGTATGGCCAGTTTGAGTTCATGGTGATGTCGTTTGGGTTGACTAACGCCCCGGCGATATTCATAAACCTAATGAACAGGGTGTTCCACCAGTACTTGGACAAGTTCGTGGTGGTATTCATCGATGATATCTTGGTGTACTCGAGACCAAGGAGGAGCATGAGGAGCACTTGAGAGTGGTTCTGGAGACTCTCAGGAGGGAGGAGCTTTATGGCAAGCTCTCGAAGTGTGAGTTCTTCCTGGATCGAGTTGACTTCTTCGGTCATGTGGTGACTGGAGATGGGATCTCAGTTGACCCGAAGAAGATCACGACAGTTGAGGCTAGGACAGCACCGAGTTCAGTAGCAGAGATCAGGCGCTTCTTGGGATTGGTAGGCTACTACAGGAGGTTCGTGCAGGATTTCTCCCGAGTTGCAGAGCCATTGACTAGGCTTACCCGGAAGGACGCAGAGTTTATCTAGTCAAAGGAGTGTCAGGTCGCTTTTGATGAGTTGAAGAAGCGGTTGGCGACAGCTCTGATTCTGACATTGCCATCAGGATCATGCGGGTTCACTATCTACAGTGATGCCTCAGGAAAGGGTTTGGGTTGTGTCTTGCAGCAGCATGGGAAGGTAATTGCCTATGCTTCCAAGCAGTTATATCCCCATGAGAAGAACTACCCCCGACTTGGAGTTGGCAGCAGTCATTTTTGCTTTGAAGTTTTGGAAACACTATTTATACGGAGTGCGGGTGGAGATCTTTACGGATCATAAGAGCTTGAAGTATATGTTTACACAAAAAGAGCTCAACATGAGGCAGCGCAGGTGGTTGGAGTTGATGAAGGACTTCGACATATCACTACAGTGTCACCCAGGGAAGGCCAACATGGTTGTCGATGCCTTGAGTAGGTATCCGACAGCTATATGGTTGACAGTAGATCGTCACTTGCTAGCAGATTTGGAGAGCCTGGGGATCGAGGTGATTGTGCCAGGAGTTGAGATGCAGATATGTGGCCTTCAGATTCAGTCGAACTTGATGAAGAGGATCAAGTCGACCCAGTTCGAGGATGTTACTCTGCGGTGTATCCGAGAGCAGGTTCGAGCAGGATTGGTGGATGATGAGTTCGTCATTGCAGAGGATGGCACATTGAGGCATGGTTCCAGACTGTGTGTGCCCAGCAGAGAGCTTCGGAAGCAGGTCATGTAGGAGGCCCACCGTTCTCAGTACTCTATACATCCAGGTGCCAACAAGATGTATAGGGATCTGAGGGAGCATGTTTGGTGGTATGGGATAAAACGGGAGGTAGCTTGCTTCGTAGCCAGATGTTTGGTCTGTTAGCAGGTAAAGGCAGAGAGGTAGAGGCCAGGAGGTTTGTTGCAGCCATTGCCCATTCCAGAGTGGAAGTGGGAGCACATCACGATGGACTTTGTTTCTGGATTGCCGCGTACACCATGAGGGAAAGACGCGATTTGGGTCATCGTAGATAGGTTGACCAAATCACCTCACTTTTTGCAATTTAAAGTGGGTACGTCTACTGAGAGGCTAGCAGAGGTGTATATGCGGCAGATTGTCAGGATTTACAGAGTTTCGGTGAGCATTATCTCGGATCGGGATAGTCGCTTTACTTTTTATTTCTGGCGGAGTCTGTAGACTAGTTTGGGCACTCATCTCAAGTTTAGTACTATATACCACCCTCAGACGGACGGACAGTCAGAGAGAACTATTCAGACACTTGAGGATATACTGCAGACTTACGTCATAGATTTTGGAGGATCCTGGGAGGATCACCTGCACTTAGTGGAGTTTACATACAACAACAGTTTTCAGGCCAGCATTGAGATGTCACCATTCGAGGCACTGTACGGGCGCAGATGTCGTACACCCTTGTCTTGGGATGACGTTGGAGAGAGAGCTTTATTGGGACCTGAGATGGTTATGGATGCAGCCGAGAAGGTGAAGCTCATCAGAGATCGACTTCGCATGGCGCATGACAGACATCTGCACTGGGCCGATAGCCACCGCAGACCTTTAGAGTTTGAGGTACAGCTTAGATATAGGATTAGAATTATGAGTTATTTTATTTATGATTTTGTTGATCATGTTTGATTATATTAGTAATTAAGACCTTGTTTGTGATTAGGTTGGAGATCTGGTTTTCTTGAGGATATCTCCGACACGTGGTATGATACATTTTGGTGGAGGTGGAAAGCATAGCCCGCGCTTCATCAGACCTTTCGTGATCAGCGGAAGAGTCGGTGACGTGGCTTACAGGCTTGACATGCCACCTGCATTAGTGGGAGTCTATAACATATTCAACGTGTCGCAGTTGAGACGGTATGTGGCAGATCCTAGCCATGTACTCGACCACTCAGAGATTGAGGTGGGACCTACTCTTAGTTATCCAGAGCAGCCGGTAGAGATTCTGGATCGACGAAAGAAGATTCTGAGGAACCAGGTGATACCCTTGGTTCGCGTCGCATGTAGGCATCATTCTCCAGCAGAGTCTACTTGGGAGCGGGAGGATGAGATGCGCGAGCGATACCCATATCTTTTTGGACCTTGAGGTATGATTGTCTATCCTTCTCATCAGTACAGATTTGCCTCTCAATTTCGAGGACAAAATTCTTTTAAGGAGGGTAGATTTGTCACTACCATATTTTAGCTTGAGGGTATTTCGGTCATTATGATATTTTTAAAAAATTATTTTATTATAGTTTGATTATTGGTTGTGATTTTTAACTTTTACTAGTTGAGACTATAGAGACTAGCCTAGTGTTTGACTTTGACTTTGGTGACTTAGTTAGCATGGTAGAATGGTGTGGGACCCTAATCTAACTTAAGTTGACTCAAGTTGACTTGGGTTCATGTAGAGAATGGGTCTCCTTGGTTGTTAGCCCTTTTAGTTAGAAGGCTTAATCAACTAGCTAGTGCATTAGGCCCATGACCATTTCCCAAGAAACCCTAACCCTAATCCCTATATGTTCGGCCACATCACAGCCATATGGAGACCCCAACCCCCCATATAATGTCTCTTAATGCTCACTTGCCTCTTTTAGAAATCCCCCTTTAGAGACCCTAATAGTTCTTCCCCAAATCATCAAATCTCACCATTCCTCCACCAAATTGATCCCACTCACTTGCATTGGAGGTCATTTCTGGAGTAGAGGTTGAAGGGAGCTTGCTTGCTAGGTTTGGAGCTCACTTGGCCATTGGAGGAAGACTTCTTATTTTGGGGCTTTTTGATTGAGATCTCTCCCAATAGGTAAATGCCCCCAAATCCCATTAAATTTCAATTTTCTCTTCATGATAGCATGCATCTAGGTGTCCCCTAGCTGTAGAGTGAGTTTGGTAGGAATTCGTATCGTTTTGATACGTGTATCGGACACGTATCAGTGTCCTAGGATTAGTGTTCGATGAAATGTCTCAATGGGATTGTTATTCAAGTTTTGCAAAACTAATTGAACAAATTTGTAGCCCTATATGTGGTTTTTGATTTCGTATTGGACTGAGATCAATTTTGTGTCTGTGTCGTGTCCACAGAGGGCAGGACACATTGCACGAGGGTGTGCACGGGTGCCCTGATCCTCGGGTTGGATATCTGCGTGTCGTGTCACTTGGACACGCGACACTTGGCATGGACATGGGGGCAATATCTGCGAACATGCCCCCAAAGTCTCATGGCTTATCGTGTCGTATCGGACACGAATTCCTTCGCGTACTAGTTTTACACTGAGACTGAATCGTGAGGATTTCGTGTCTGATACACGCTTCGTGTCGCGTGGACACGTGTCATGGACATCTCATATTGTGTCTATTGTGTAGACCTAGTGTTGGGCTACGTATGGACACGAGCACGAGATGTGTCGTGGCTCGTGTCGTGTCCACGAGCTCGTGTCCTGGCCGCACGAGGCAGTGTTCGAGACTACTCTGTGCCGTGTGTGTGTCTGTGTGTTTTATCATGTTTAGACACCTCGTGTCCAGTTGTTTGGACACGAAATGACCTCTGCGATACGAGTACATATGCACAACATGTTATCACATATTAATTTGATGTTAAATTGGATCTTCACTTGTTAATTAAGGTTTCGAACCATGTTCTGATACCTGTGCATAAACTGAGTTTTTTAGTTAGGTTTTTAATGTTTAATTTGATGATTTGACAATGTTTTAACATATATTATTATCTGTGATAGCATGTTTAATATTTGGGATTATGTGTGTGTTCGATTTTGAGGCTTGATGATGAGGTTCATGTTGTATTGATACATGAGTAAAATGAGGACAGCTAGTACATAACTGAGAACAGTTTTATAATAACCTGAGAACGGAAATATGAAGTTCCACATTACACCCTTCACTCTACATGTCACACACACACCCCCTTTTTCATAATGTATTGACATATTCACATGTTAACACACACATTACACTCTTGATAGTATGACAGAACACTATTGACACAATTGTATGCTCCACACACACACACAGCCCCCTCACTTATATATATGTTTGACACATATACACTCATTGACATTAAGGCTCCGTTTGGATATGTTTTCTAAAATTTTGTTCTCAAAACAGTTTTCTGAAAGTAAGTTATAAAATTGTTTTCTGAATGTAAAAATTTTAGCTTTGCGTTTGGTTACTTTCATCTGAAAAATAAATTTAAAAATCAAAAATTGTAGATTCTGTTTGGTAAAATATTTTTAGAAATCAATTTTTTTAACTGTGTCCAATTGTGTCCCTCCCTAAATTGTTCGTGTCCAAGTGTGTCCGAGTTCTCTTCGACACCCCCTCTGCTCTAGTCATTGTTTTGTACCACTTCAACGAAGATGGCTGGGAGGTTGCTCCACCGTCTCTACCACCGTCTTCTCTTCCGATCTCTTCGACAAACCCTAACCCTTCCTTCCCCCTTCTCTTCGCTCTTTCCAATGTCTTTCCAACACGCCACCGTCGCCTGAATCCGCCGGAGGAGTTAAATCCCCACTGCCACCACATCCGCCTTCGCCTCCGCCTCCTCCGCCGCCAGACTTGCGATCTTCTCTCAACAATAAAAGCCGGGGTCGGAGCGGTGGAGGAGGGCGAGGCGGTGGCTGAGGGCACGGATGCCTGGCCCTGGGCGAAGTCGGAGAGGGCGGCGTCGGTGTTGCGAAGGGACTCTCTTCTAATGGGATTTTTGAGAGGACGGCGCCAGTGTCCGGGTGGCTCCGCGTAGTATCATCCAGCGACCGCTGCGAGATCCGGCTCGAGGACCAGGGGTCCGACGACCTCTTCTTCCACCGCCTCGATGACCAGGAGGCAGGAGAGGGAGAGGCACTCCGGGTGGCAGGTCGAGGAGGGAGACGAGAGCGTTGGAGAGAGCATGAGGCGTAGGAGCGTACAGCTTCGCCGCTCGATCTCGCGGACGATGTCTGGGGCGTTGGACGAGCTCCATTCTCCATGAGAAGAGAGGGAGAAGAAGAGAGAGAGGAGAGAGAAAGAGAGCAGATTTTTTTTGGCTTCAACCAAGAGAGGAGGGGCCCACCAATCTCTGAAAAGTAGGTTATAACGCAGGTTTTTGTTGTTCTCTGAAAACTGTGTTATAATGCAGGTTTGAGAAAAAAAATTCTGAAATTTTTTTCCTAAAATTTGCTGCCAAACGTAATTTCAGAAGACTGTAGCATTTGCATTCGGAAAACTAAGTTTTAAATCTTAACCAAACAGGCCCTAACCCTCTGTTAACCCTTGACACTCTAATTCACCTATACACTATATACATATATGACACCATGTTACACTCTAGCTTGAAACTAAACACATTATATCCTCACATTGACACCCTATCTCACTACACTATATATATGCTTGACACAATTTTAGGATGCATGTACACTATACTCTACTGTTCACTCACCCTATATATATATATATATATATATATATATATATATATATATATATATATATATATATATATATATATATATATATATATATATATATATATAGCCTATATGTGCGTATACATATAGTATATGCCTTTGTGTGTTGCTATTTGGTTTTGTGTTGGTGATTGTGTTTGATTGCTAGTATGGGCTTGGTTAGGCCTAGTGAGACTTGTTAGACTAGGTTTAGACCTAGAATAGCTTGGTTGACCTAGTTTGACTAATATTATTGACTAGAGTTGACCAAGAGTTGACTTTAGTCTAGATGACCTAGAAATCATGTAGTATGTATCGTAATCTTCAGTATTACTTTTATGGACATGTTGTGACCTGTGTTCCTCTAAGTAGGACTCATCTACTCTGTCTGGACATCTATACTCATCAGATACTCAGGATATCAGGTGAGTACATTCTCTGACCGTTTCATACTTGTTAGGATTTATATTCTGGCTCTATATTACTTTACTTGATGTTGTCACGTGTTAACACGGATTGGTACTATATGGATCCTTTCATGAGATGTTATACCCCTCGGGAGCATCGTGATACGTCATGTCATGTGCTTTTCACGTACATCATGTATTTATGTGCTTTCATCATTCATGTGCACTCTTGTGATTCATGTACTCTCATATTCACAGAGCCCCCGTGTATACTTCATGTGCACCCATTTATGGGTCCCTATGTGAAATCATATGCAATAAAATAACTTGTCTGGATCTTTGTGTATTGATTGGGGTACGGAGGAGTATAAATGGTCATGCGAACAATTCCAAAGTAGTGTAATCATGTGCAAACTCTTTAGTATAATCATGTGCAAATTCAAGCCGTCCACATGTCTATCTTGTACTCTACATCACTAGCCACTGATAGTTCTTTACTTATAGTAGATATTTTCTTACAGTCATCTCTTTTACTTCATGTATATTCTTCAGCGTTTCATGAATCTTACTCTATAGCATGCTTACATTTTCTGTCATGATATGAACTGCGTGAGATGTACTGTGCTCGTTCCTGTCCTGACTGAACCTGTTAAAAATATTACAGAGGACCCAGATGAGAAGTTTTGCCCGACCTACTATAGAGCAAGCCTATATGACACCTACGAGCTGGACTCCCAGGAGAACCCTGTCCTTGCGGAGGACATTACCCCAGTAGTCTAGGCTAGTTAGCTAGACTAGTTATCTTACTTATTTGTCTTGTCTCATTTGGATACATTGATGTATATATTTGGGATCTTGTTGTTATTCTGGATGTTTTGTGGAGATGTTATCTTAGACACTTAGACTTCTTCTCTTGTTGTATTTCATTTGGTGATTTTCATATCATATCTATCTATCTTACCATACTTCTACCTTAGTTGTGATTGAGCTATACATTTCTGTATTGTCCTCCGTTTAGAGAGTATATACTGTACAGGTACCTTATAATTGTTAGATGCATGTAACCTAGGACAGCGTTCTACCGCCGATACTGCGGCATAGGCTAGACGTACCCACTTCTCGTGCCCCTACACTGCGTGCGGGTCGTGACAACCATCATGTTAATGTCCCATCCTCAAATTACTAGAGGAAATTGATGATGATGGTAATCGAAGATGAAAACCTAATAGCGCTTTTTGCTAAAATACACAGTTATGGTCGTGTCTCTTGTCACGACCCGTACCCTTTTTTTTAAACGGATACGAAACGTGTCCAAGTCAGCCTACGCCGTAATGTCGACGGTAGAACGCTGTCACGGCCATGAAGATCAAAATCACAAATAAAACAATGCTCATTCACAGAAACTAATTTGACTTACAATGATCACAAGTTTTATATTTGCAGAAAAATATAAACTTGTATAAATATGGAATGACCACAACTCATCTATCTAGCTAGTCTCTAGGATTTTCGTCTGCAAGTATACCCGTAACTCCCACGCTAAGTGAACCCACGGCTAACATGAAAAATATTGGTTTCCAGTCAGGAATGGAACGAGTATAATTCACTGAATGCAGTTTCAATATATGAAAATGACTATACTACAGAGGTTATCCTTTAGACATATGATTTATAAAATAAATGAAGAAAGACAGAATAAACTAAACAGAAAATGAAATACAATAAAATACTCACTGACTGACCGACTGAAGTACCTTTGATATGTGATCGGTCTCGGGACAATTATGCGACACGGTCTACACGGTCTAAAGTTATACAGTCTACAGTTACACGGTCTACATGAAATATTACAATAAAGAAACACTGTCTACAAAAATAATAATCACGATCTATACTGTATGATGTTACACGGTCTGCATTGTATAAAGAAATAATGAAATACTGTCTATACTATATAAAGCAAGAATAAATCACGGTCTACACGGTCTAATGCAAGAATAAATCATGGTCTACACGGTCTATACGGTCTAAGGTCAGATCACACATCGTTGGTACTTCACCTCCCGACACAACAAGGAACAAAATCAACATAAAACTGAAATCACATATCCATCGACTAAACACTGATGTATAGTAAAGATCAATACTGAAAACAAACAATAAACTGTACTCGCATGTGGTCCTTTGCTGGTGAAATCGATAATCCAAACTACTCGGTGTGCCACAATAGTCAAAACTCGTACAACGATCTCCGGATGCTGAAATAAACATTATCATTTTTCTCAGAATAGTCAAAATAGCTAGGATTGCCTGTCCTTAAGTCCAATTCTGGACACAGGGGCAAAACGATAATTTCGGATCAAAACGGTATCCGCCGTTGGACCCGCTTTGCACCGAAAAGCGTGCCAAAGTCAACGGTCTCTAAAGTCGTCAAACTACATGTCTACGGATCCAGTTTTTCGATACGAACCCAACCGTATGTCCAAAGTTGGATTCCAACGGGCTGTGCACAAAATCACCCGTTAAATCGGACCGTGGGGCCCGTCAAACGGTGATCCAATCAACTGTCTCAGAATCGGACCAAACTTGGCATACAGGACCAAAAATACGATACGGTCCTGTTGGCACAAGTTTCGTCTTGATCTGACGAGCATTCACAAACTAATTGGAAATTTTGCACAGAGGCCGATACGGTAAATTTCGACGGATACGCATCAAATTCGTCGCGCACACGCGACCAATTTGAATTCCGTCAAAGTCCACACGACCACAAAACCGTTACGCACCTTTTGATGCTTTCGGTTCGCGACCACGTCGCCCGGATTGGCGAGACGCACGGCATATCGAAGAGTTTTATTGAATTTCTATAATTTTGAAACTAGTTTTTTTCTAAAAGTTTGAAACTGAATTAATCACGAACTAACTGATCAAAAATAAAACTATGAGTTGGGTTTCCATCTTGTATATGTTGTCTATGAATCTCTTCAAACAGATCCTAAAATTTCTTAATAAACAGTCCAAAATCTTCCTTCCAAAATAGGTTTTTGGACTCGAAATACTGTCCTATTTCGACAGATTTTTGACCGACTTTGAGTCAATCCCGTGGACTGATTGTGCATCCTATACAAAATCTAATTGCTGGGTTTCGAGGCGATCATGTTGGCTTTCCAAACTAATTTAGGTTTCGCGAAATGATGGAGTAACGAGTTCGGAATCTTACCGCGAAGTTGGGCCTCCGGCCACTGTTGTCTGCCGCCACTGTTGCTGTGCCCACGCGCTCCGGCGTGTTCGGCCGGCCAGTGGTGGCCCAAGGCGGTGCTGCGGTGGCGCGCGGCCACCTGAAGATCAGGGGGTGGTTTAGGTTAGGGTTTTCTTAGGATTTCGATTCCTTTGCATATTTATATGGTGTTCCGCTATCGAACAGGGTCGGGGAGAGCTCGGTTTACTGCTGCGCAAGTTTCTGTAGCCCGGATGGGCTGGGCTCGGGATGATTGGCTTGGGCCCGGCTCGGTTTGGCTGGGCCTGGCTTAGTTTGCATGGGCTGGGATTTCTGTTATTATTTCTTTTATGCTTCTTTTCTTTTTTTAATACTTGTATATATATACACATATATACATATATACATATATACATTCATGTATGCATACAAGTATAAATATACATATACATATATTTGCATATATATACCATACATATATTTGTATATTTACAATAAAAGTATTCATAATTCATTTCTTTTGTTTTATAAAGATATATTATATATATGACTATTTACAATTATTCACATGTATATTATATATATATGATAAATACCCATATACCATATAATATGCATATATTATATTTATATAAAATGAGTCTATCAATTGAGCTACCAAATATATATATATATATATATATATATATATATATATATATATATATATATATATATATATATATATATTCGTTAAGTTTATATAAATAAGATATATTAATATGCACGTAATGCCTAATATTTGTATACCGTAAACATACGTACCTATATACTCACCAGTATACATATAGCCTAGCAATTCTCACAACCCCAAAAGACATTTCCTAAGACATGCCATCATACGCTCAGAAACCAAATATCAATACACCCATCTCGTATACAAAACCCATTTATATAAAATTACTTATTTATCTTACTAAAATAAATACACTAATTATTTCACCCCCATAATTATCTACATGGGCCTCTTTGGACGTACTATATGTCTACATGGGCTTGTGCTTGGTTCGGGTCAAGCCCGGACCAGTTTGGTACAACCAGGTCACTTAAACCTCAAATAATATTAATAATAAATAATTAACTATTTATAATGGTCATGTCATAACTTGGCCTGTTTTTCTGGTTAAGACATCACTATGGCTCGGCCTTTCCTGGCATGGCTAATACACTAGTCAAAGCACGCCACTGCGCTATCCATGCCACGACTTCTAGTCACCTTATACTCTGATTTCTAACCATGGCTAAAATCATCTATCGCAATAATTAACTAATTAATTATTTATAAAAATCTAAAAATTACCATTCAAATAAAATAAATAATAAAAATATTTCAAAATTTTCTGGGAAGGACATCTACATCTCTTAATTTGGTGGGAGATGAAAACAACAAATAATGGTTAGAAAGTTATGCATAGCAAAGATGATAGGAAACCTAAAATCGAACGAGATGATACCTCTTAGTTTGGTGGGATCTCTGTCTCTCCCTCTCTCCCCTGTCTGCCGACCAAATTCTTGAATAGTGAGAGAGAGATAATTGGTATAAAAGCAGTATTAACCTAAAATCTGAATGGTTGAGATGAATAATCGAATGGTTTAGATCAAATGGGCAAAAAATTAGTCAAAAAATTAATTAGAAGATGATAGTACCTTAAAAAAATTTGGCCGCCTATTTTTTTCATGCCAAAGTTTTATTGGGACGAAACCAATTTATAGGGACATAACCAATTTTTAGCCCAAAATAAGGTATACTATTAAGGTCCATTTACAGATCTATCCTACATATTATTATCTTTTATTACAAAACAAATAACCGTCCCAAATACTAATCTTTTATGACTCCTCAAAATAGCATATAGAATAGTGTTGTCCCAAAAAACCTCTTTTTGTAATGATTTTTAGAGTGATTAAAAAAGTTTTTTTAGCATTTGTAAAGGACCCTTAAAATGTTAGAAACGGCTCTGACAATTACAACGACCCGATCAATAATATCATCAATTACGTGACCGCTAACTCGAACCAATTTTTTTACTAGTGTTGGAAAGAATAGGAATTGAGATTGTCGAATGCTTATCTCTACTATTATAGTGCGGCTTGGAAATGGCTCAAAAAATGAGCCGTCTAAACCGTATGTATATTCTCCATTAATTAATAATTTTTAAAAAAAAGATTTCTAACTACTGCATATGTATCTCCTCACGTTGTTAAGAATTTTTTTTTCTAAAATCCTTCTAACTACTTGAACATATAAGAATTCCTAAATTATATTCAATAATCAAATTATATTTAAACTAACTACTTGGTATTATCTAACTAAACACATATCTAAAATTCTAAAAATAAATCTAAATAGATCTTAAGTAAAATATATTTAAATTATGTTTAAATTTTTTTAATATAATTTAAAAAAATTATCTAATTTTTCAATAATATTGTAATAAAATTGGTACGTGCAATGCATATGAATGTGACGAGCTGTCAAGTGGGCGGTGTTCGCCTGGTCAACCTCGAAGTTGGGTGGCCCAGGCCGGCCCTGGCCTGGGCCGGACCACTCAGGCATATTGACTATAGCGGAGAGGGCAGGTCAGGCCGGGCCTAAGGGTGAAAATCTGAGCCCAACTCAACACGTGGCCCAATTTCGGACCGGGCCGAACCTAGCTTGGACTTTGCTTCTTGGGCCTTGCTGCATATAATTTGTGGCAAATTTCTAGTGCTAATATAACAAGAAGGATTTGGTTAAATTAAACCAAATGAATACTCGTAACTCTGTTCATCCCTAATTAATTTGAGGGACTCATATACTGTTAAAGTATTTTGGAAAAATGTATTAAAATTATGCAAGTTTTTGGGACTTCTACGCAAAAGAAAACCCTTCTAAATTTATAGTTTACAAACTTTAGGTAGACACAGGCAGAGGTAGTTTTGGTCATTCTCCAAGTGCTCAAGACTTACGAGTAGTTTGTTCTTGTCATTTTCGGTATTAGAATATATTTTTCAATATGTTCAAACTTCAAGACTTCCTATGAATGCAATAATCATAACAGCGATGCTACATGGACCACGATTTCTGACCGCGGTCCTGGCCCGCAGCCACGCGTCAGCCCCTCATTGGAGGGGGGTCCGAATTTTCTGGACGTGGGCCCGATGTAGTGCAGCACTACAAGAAAAATGACGATTCTTGACGGTTTATAAGTTGACGGTCGTCGAAAACCGTCAACAATAGTGGTTATCTTAACGGTTTTAGGCTTACGTCAAGGAAGGCCATATTTTATGTTAGTTTAGTAATTTTATAGCATAATAGTTGACGGTTTTAGATGATCCGTCAAGAAACATCATTTTATAAATTGACGGCTCAGTGATAAACGTCATCTGATATATGTACAAAAAAATTGGCGCAATATTTTCAGCTTCCATTATAGTAATTTTTTTAAAATTTTCATATTTGTTGACGGATGGTTGTTCTTTTAATCAAGGAAAAAAGGAACCAGTCGCTCGATCTCTCGTAAAACTCTCTTAGAGAATCCTCTTCCTTTCATCCTCCTTTCCTTATTAAAACCCTTCTTCTCACCCTCCCTTTTGCCTACACCCAGCCGACTCCCTCTCTCTGTTTCCTCAACTCCCTTCTCCAGGGAGAGAAGCTCCTTTCGTGCGACTCCTCTCTGCCTCCCCTCCACCGTAGCCGCTCCGTCGACCACTCACTGTCTCTTTTCCGAGCTCCTCCGAGGCATCCCCGCGCGCTCCGGCCATCCACGGCCGCCGACCACTCCCTTGTCTCTTTCTCGAGCTCCTGCAAATCCTAACCCTAAATTTCCAAATTGACCGCTCCCAAACCCTAATGACGTAGGAGCTCTTCGGATCGGTCAGGAAGTCCCTCGTCTTCCAGCCGAACCCTCATCCTAGCTCCCCCAATGACCCTCCGGTCGTCGAAATCATGGAAGAGATCGGATCTTGCCTCCGAAAATTGAGGGTCAGACTGGGGTTAGGGTTAGGGTACCTCCAGCGGCCACTCTTCCCTTCCCCGATCGAAAAGGAGAGTGCCCCTTCGGTCCGGTGGAGGAGGGGGGAGTTGATCGGGTGCGGCACGTTCGGCCATGTCTACATGGGCATGAACCTCGATTCCGGAGAGCTACTAGCGGTCAAACAAGTGAGGTTTCGATGAAAATTTTGGTTATTTTTTTGTAGTGATTTGGTTTTTTGTTTCATATTGATTGTCAATGTGGTGCTTCATTGGTCCAGGTCTTGACCGGAGCGAACAACGCATCGAAGGAGAAAGCCCAAGTTAGAATCTTTTTTCTATAAACTTGATTGGGTTTGTTTACTTGCTTAGGAAAAAATTGGAACCTTATTTTGATTTGTGAAAAATTTGGCAGGCCCATATAAGAGAACTCGAGGAAGAAGTGAATCTTCTCAAGAACCTCTCCCACCCGAATATTGTTGTGAGTGTCGGTCAATAGAATGTCCATTTAGTAGCTTTTTTATTGTAAAATTGAGTGGCTTTTTATTCGTTTTATGGATATTTATCTAGAGATACTTGGGAACCTCCAGGAAGGAAAACACCTTAAACATATTGTTGGAGTTCGTTCCTGGTGGATCCACCTCGTCGTTGCAGGAAACTGGGTTCATTCCCTGAGCCTTTAAGTAAAGAAATGAGATTATCAGTAACAAGAAATGTCGGTGCAAGTAAATAGTATGATTTTTCTTTTCTTCTTGTAACAGGTTATAAGGAAGTTTACAAGACAATTGTTACAGGGCCTTAAGTATCTTCATGGTAATAAAATCATGCATAGGGATATAAAGGCATGACTTCACCTTTGACTCTTTAGAATGCATTTGTGTATGATGTGCTTCGATCATTTTTAATTGAACGGTTTGTATATATGAATTTTAGGGGGCAAATATTCTTGTTGATAATAAAGGCCACGTCAAACTTGCCGACTTTGGGGCATCCAAGCAAGTTGCTAAGCTGGTATGGCTCAATTATTTTCTTTCCAAACATTCCCTATTTATGTAGATGATTTTCATAATATTTGATGGTATGGCCACATCCAAGCAAGTTGCTAAGTTGTTATGGCCACATCAAACTATTTTCTTTCCAAACATTCCCTATTACACTCATGAAGTACTACTGATGTTCATAATATTTGTCACAACCCGCACCCAGTGAAAGGGCACGAGAAGTAAAGTACGCCCAGTTTACGCCGCAGTGTTGGCGGTAGAACGCTGTCCTGAGTTACAATATCTAACACAGTCTAGAATAAGCTCCAAATGGAGAGTAAAATAATAAGTAACTCAATCACAACTCTAAGATGGAATAGAAGAGGAATCATAAGAGAGTCACAACATAAATAGAAGTCTAGGTGTAAACCACCAGAATAAATCTCAGATACAACTTATAATGTCTCAAATAGAAAGACAATAAATACTAAGTCTCAGCTAGACTATGGGCAAGTCCTCAGCGACTGTTGGATCCTCTTGAGGGTCCACGTCGCCAGTGTCTTCTAAGCCAATGCCATAATAAGTAGGGCAGAACTCTTCATCATCACCTGTAAAATTTTCAACATTCCCAGTCAGGACGGAACGAGCACATATCTCTCACAACAGTTCATATCAGGAATGGACATATAAAGCAAGCTATAGGAAACTATACATGAATCGTTGTATAAAAAGTCAACAAGAGAGAGAGACTATAAAATGAGATATCATTTGATAGGGTAAAGTGCAAAAAATCCCTCGTTAAATTTGTGTTTTTTGCACTAAAAGATCCCATGCTCTTAAAATTGCCAAAAGTATGAATTAAGCTCATTTTGCCCCCAAATGACAATTTTACCCCTGCCCTCCCTCCTTCTTCGGCTGTGTTCGCCGGCGAGAAGGAGGAGGGGGGTGCGCTCGCCGGCGACCGGCGACGGAGGCGGAGGGGGGGGGGGTCGAGGCCGGTGAGGGAGCGGGGGGTCGGGGCCGGCGAAGGAGGAGGAGGAGCGGGGGGGGGCTGTTCGCCGGCGAGGGAGGAGGGGGGGTTGTTCGCCGGCGAGGGAGGAGGAGGGGGGTGGGTCAGCGGGGGGGTGCTGTTCGCCGGCGAGGGAGGAGGAGGGGGGGGTGGGTCGGCGGGGGGGGAGGGGGCTGTTCGCCGACGAGGGAGGAGGGGGGGGCTGTTCGCCGGCGAGGGAGGAGGAGGGGGGGTGGGTCGGTAGGGGGGGCTGTTCGCCGGTGAGGGAGGAGGAGGGCGGGGGTGGGTCGGCGGGGGGGGCTGTTCGCCGGCGAGGGAGGAGGAGGAGGGGGTGGGTCGGGGGGGCTCGCCGGCGCCAGCGCCGCCGGAGGGGGGGGGAGAGGTTAGAGGGGAGGGGGAGGGTAGTTTAGGTATAAATTTTTTAAAATTTGGCGGAAGGGGGCCTAACCGAGCGGATGTATAATCTAAGGAGGGGTAAACTGCAAAAAAAACTCTAAAAGATCTTTTAGTGCAAAAGGCAGAAATTTAGCGAGGGGTTTTTTGCACTTTACCCTCATATGATAAATAGAGAAATATAACC
The DNA here is from genome assembly GCA_029216955.1 of Iris pallida. Classification (NCBI taxonomy): domain Eukaryota; kingdom Viridiplantae; phylum Streptophyta; class Magnoliopsida; order Asparagales; family Iridaceae; genus Iris; species Iris pallida. The sequence continues at coordinate 147,196 of JANAVB010025046.1, forward strand.
TTCTACGTGATTTAGAGCATGAATTGGTTATGTAAACGGTTTGGGTTGCACATGGATACAGCTATGGAGTGCACATGGATACCTACTGGGGATAATGATCACATAACCAACTACACTCTCCATGCCCCCAATCAATACACAAGGACCAATAAATGTTATGTTATTGCACATGGATAACAACTACTTAATCCATGGAGCTCATATGGTCATGAGTGTACATGAATAACATATGAGTGCACATGGATAAATATGAATACATGGAGTACATGATGGCCATAATAAAGAACATGAACATGATATACTCGATGTATCCGAGGGAATAACATCGCATGAAAAGATTCATAGGGTACTAATCCGTGTGAATATCGTGTCAGCATCAAGTATACTAGTCTATAACAAGAGAACATATCCAAAGAAGTATGAAAAGATCAGAGAATGTACACGTCTGGCAAACTGAACTGCTGATGATGGAGTGTAGCTAAACTGGGGAAATGTAAACCTATTTAAAGTATACACATGTCACAACCAAGTCTAATATATCAAAAGAAATAGCTACAATTCAAGACTACATGCTTCTAGGTCCATTTTGGTCAAAGTCAACCCTCGGTCAACTCTGGTCAAACCTCGTCAAGGCTGGTCAAACCTGGTCAAACCTGGGTCAACTAGTCCGTCTACTAATTTCTAAGTTATACGCAAAATTTTAGGTCATTTGGAGTTCGTTTGAGTTGAATTGGATCAAGTTTGACCCAAAGTTGACTTTTGTCAATTTGGTCAACTTGTCGGCCAATTCGACTAAACTAGGCTAAAAATGACAAACCAAATCTGTCCTAGGACTCCTATAGTTATATTCACAGCTGTAATCTATTCTAAGAGGGTTTCCAAGCATAATATCTATATACATATAGGTATATACACACACATGTGTATATACAATACAAACAAAACCTAAATCTTTGTGTGTGTGTGTGTGTGCGTGTGTGTGTGTGTGTGTGTGTGTGTGTGTGTACTGGTGCTTACTGAAATGGGGTAAATCTGAGATTAAAAACAGTAAAACACAACCATGGTATACCACAATTTAATATACTATTTATATACATATATACAAAGTAAGAAAACTACATATATATATATATATATATATATATATATATATACAAACGCTTAAATTGAAAGATACGCAATGATGCGAGATACTTAAAGAGTCTAAAATCTGGAATAATTCCCCCTCAACCCATTCTCAACATGTATGTGTTAGCAATGGGTTTCAACGGGGTTATATATATACATATAGTTAAATATATGCATAAAGCTATATATAGAAAGCACATATACTCATAATTGATGGAAAATTGTGAAACAAAACCAAAAGTTGGTTCCCCCATATTCGAAACCTCATATACATATTAGAAACTCAGAATTTATAAGCTAAAAGCCTGGAAAATAAAATATCACATTTCAACTCAAAATCGAAATTAAAAAAATAACCCAATTCCACACAACGACCCAAAATGCAAAATACACCAAACGAACCCGCGAAACTCGGTATACACATTGGTCTCGACCCACGTGATGCGTTTGTATACTCTCGTGTTCGAAATCGCGTCCGTGTCGTGTCCACAAAATGTGTATCAGAATTTCCCGATACCGTGTGATACGCGTGCGTTCTCGCTCGTTTGAGCATCGCACACGCAACAAAACGCCCCGTGCTTGTGCACTTAGCTGGGGGGGTCCTGGGGTAGGTCTAGGACACGATGACATGGCAATACGCCGCCCGAAGCAGCGCACGCAGCCCCCCCCCCCCCCCCCCCCCCCCCCCCCCCGCACCCGCGCGGCCTGCTGCACGCGTGCCCCGCGCGCGCCCTCGTGCGCGCGGTTCCGGCCTCGCTGCTCGCTCGTCGGGCCACGCCGTAACTCGGGATTCGTCCTACGGGACGTTTAGGTATAGGTCGACATGTCCCGGGTCCTGGAACGGGTCTTCGCTGCGTCGTGTGCGCGCACGAAGTCCGTTTCAGCGACAAAAATAACAGGCTGAATGCACAGTGGCTGAGCGGTGCACGCGCGATTTCTCCGCACTCGCTCAACGAAAAGCCGTAAAATTTTATGATCATAGGGGCAGAGGTTGCCCCTACGTGCTCAAGAAATTTCACACAAAAATACAACATGTGCATCGAGAAACAACGCGCGGACAGCAGGGCACGCACGGCCTCGTGCACGGGATCCGTGCACGTGCGTCCGTTGCCCGAAATGCCGCTGATACGATGTCAAAACCAAATCCGTCTTCACGAAAGTTTATCAAAATTATATTATCTAAACATCCATGAAGTCAGAATCAAAAAACAGCAACTTTCTATCCTAAGCAGCATTTCGTCGAACACGTGCCGTAAAGGACTGACACGTGTCCAATACCGCCATCAAACGAAGTCGAAATCCAACCAAATTTCATGGGCAAGTCTAGGGCACCTATATGGATGCAAAAATGAAAGAAATTCCAGATTTACAATGGTAGATTAGGATTTACCTATTGAGTGTCAAAAACTCAATGAACGGGCTCCTCGGTTGTCGTGTCGGCCGATTTCCCTCTAGCAAAAGCCTCCGTCTCCATGCTAGAAATGCTCCAGCAGATCCTCCTCTCCTCGACGAGCGTAACGGAGTTCGTTTGGGAAGAAACAGACTCCGGATGAAGGAAATATGAGTTTTGGAGAGGAGAAACTATTAGGGTTCACTTGTGGAGGCTACAATTCCACAAATGAAGAAAAGGGGGAGGGGTTACTGCTGTTGGGCGGCCAAGGGAGTCTCTAGGGTTAGGGTTACACTTGGGCCAACTCATTCTCAAGTAGAAATGGGCCCAAGTCAAAAAGGCTTAAAGGCTAGCATGCAAAAAGGCTAAAATAATTCAATTAAAGCCTTAAAAATAATCTAATGCCTAAAATAAATTCTAAAAATAAAAATAATAATTCTAAGGCATGGTTAGGCTCCTATTACAATTTCCACTAAGGTTAAACCAGTTGCTAGCACAACATAAGTCAACTTATCTAGAAAATCACAGAAAGGCCAAAATGGCTAAAAATCAATTAATCACTCTAAAATTTAACTAATAAAATCTAAATTAATTCTAATGATAATTAATCTAATTCTAATATAGCATAAAGGTTCTAGGTCATGGTTGGCTAAGGTCAAACCACTTATACTACCAAAACACCAATCTACAACCAATCAAATCATACTGCAATCAATCTAATTAATAGATAAATAAAAATTTAAATAAAAATAATAAAATTCAAATAATCACAATTACTAAAATACCCTTGAAATTGAAAAGTGAGTGAAAAATCTATCCTCCTTAAAATAATTTCATCCACGAAATTAAGATGATCCTACCCTTCTAGGTTAAAATCCCCAACAATCATGGTCTTAAGAAAACTTATCTAAATCATACAGCTGGAAAGATATCATACATGATTATGGCAGGTAATCAGTTTGGGGTCTCATCTAGCCACTATAGTCATACTAGATCAAAAGTTGTCATAAGGTATCAAGCATACAAACATTATGGTATGGTACAGTAATCATCAAGATAGGATAAGGTATGGGTCAAGAACTCACCTCTACTAGGTCTGGTAGCTGGAACTCTCTCCTGGAGGTAGGCCTCGACTAGGGGCAAGTGTAATAGGACAGTCTCGTATCTTGTGTGCAGCTGATCCACAAAATAGGCATAATCCTAGTCTCTTCCTACAGTCCTTCCATACGTGCCTAAGCTTCTTACAGAAAGTACAGGTAGGCACCCACTCAACTGGCCTCTGCTGGACAGAAATTTGAACTGGATAGGCTGGTCTAGACTGAAAGCCTGGGTACTCCTGAGGCACTGGGTATAAACTGCTCCTCGCTCTCTTGGGACTAGGCTCTCCCCTCGAATGCATGTAATCCCACAACAGTTGGATATTGAGACTCTGCTCTCTCATAAGCTTAGCCTGAAGTCTTTGTACCTCTCGCACATCCTGAAGGAGTCTATAAATATGAGCCCCATCGGAAATGGCATGGGGTACCACTCCAGGAGGCAAAGGAATGCCCTCAGTCTCCGGCTGAACTGCAGTCCTCTCCTGAAGGATAGGAGATGGAGGGAAATTCTCCGGTGAGGCTGCTAACACCTCCTGAGCAATAGAAGGGGGAAGTACAATCTCGATCTCTTCCGAAATTGCAGCTGTGCACTGGGGACAGACTCTGGTCTTGGGTGCCATTCTAGAAAAGATAAGGAAAAATAATAAATCATCGGTTGTAAGGCAGTCTATCATCCTATACAAATACTGGTGATAAAAAAAACAACTGAAATTAACCATAAAGCATTAATATTCTAAAGATGATCAAAATCGAAAGTTTAAAGCACGACTGTCAATAACACTGAAACCCAAGCATACTATATATATATATAAGAAATTTTAGTCTCGATATGATCTAAGTTGATCCAATCCAGGATGAATTCGAGGTTTGGACAAGATGGAGAACGAGGTCATTGAAGTCTAGGCACGAGTATCCAAGACTGGAAATCCGTGTCACAATTGAATTTATTCAATTGAATAAGGTTCCAAACATTGGATAATAAGGGAATGACCAAGTCAACTGGTCGTGATCAAGGATTTAGAATTCAACACTATTGAAATCCTAAAGGATACTGCGATGATATAGAAATAAGTCAATATCCTTCTTTTGATAAGGAAGCTAAACGTGATACCCTGGGTTGACCTATTAAGTACAGTGCCTTGTCTTTCTGATATATGTGAAAGACAAAGGCAAAAAGAGTTCAAAGACGATACTATTGAGTACAATACGTGGTTCATAGTAGAAGAAAATAATTCAAAGAGAATTGCCAAACTGTCGTGGATGAGACTCCAGGGCAAGTTTAACTATGCCTCTATCCACGTAGAGTAATATATGAAAGCGAACCAAGGTGCACTAGGTTGATCAGACCATCATACACCGGTTCTGATTAGACAATATGTTAGTGGGTCGATCCAATAAAATATGTCATGATCAAGCTCGAAAAAAATAAGCTTACAAAACTAAGGCTAAATTAGCAACGTAAGGTAATCAAAATATAAGTAAGGGAGGTAATGATGAAGAAAGAAAAAAATAGCCCAAGATCATTAACTAAGCTGGTCAAGCAATCAAGATAAGGTACAAGGTTAAGCATTTAAGGGACAAGAAGAACACTATCCCATGTCAGTCGAAAGAATTAAGTCATGGTTGGATCTCGAATTTAAGTCAGAAAGTAATTTAGTATCATGGTAAGGGTTCAAGAGGTGACAACTAATACAAGAATAAAGGAAATCAAGTTGAAGCATGAAATAAATTTAATTAAGAATCCAGTGAAATAATTTAGGGACACAGTTCTAAAGGCGAATACTGTTAAGGAACGATCAAATACAAACGGTTAGAAAGTCACAATAAAAGATCTAGATTTGAGGGAAGGTTGAGTAAGTCAAGATTGAGATACAGTCCCGTAGTTTGGCAGACGACTAACAACACTGGAGTATATACTACTATCATGGTCATGAGTGATATGGCAGTTAGTGTGGAACACTTCTATCTCGTTAAGGTTACCTTGGCGGCCTACCATTACATTCCTTTAAAAAGAAATTTCAAAATAACTACCTCAATTTGTATTCACTCTAAGCCTTCCAATCTAATCACGACTAACATTTAAATTCTTTTCATAAATCTTATATTAACTTTTATCACGTTACTACTAACATTTCCAAAATTTAACTTTTCAATCCAACTTTAAACTCCAGAGTTAATAAATCATGAATCCATAAAATTCTATATCACTTCATAACTTTAAAAAAAATCCCTATTGTCTCAAATAATCCTCAAAATAGACACTTAGCTTATCACGGCAATCTAACATTTACAGCTCAGTATTTTAACGCACTTATCAACCATAATTTCTCTTTCGAAGTCATTGAAACATAATCACTACTTCGTAAACCAAAATCTAAATAGATTTTTAAATCTTCAATCAATTGACACGATTCCAAATTTGAGAATTTTTTTCCCAAAACAATCGTTTTTATATCTTCCCAATCTTTTAAACCAAAATTTTAACATCATTGCTTCCACTTAAATTGAAATCCATAAACATATACATCGCAACTTGTACGACTCCATTTAATAGTTCATACTGCCACCCCCTTTTTTTGATCATTATCAAACCAATCTATATACGTTCAAAGATGTATAATCATAATCCAATAATTCATGAATCACATCAATTCCTGAAATCGATTTATATAGATTCTAACTATTTTCCTTCAGTTTCAAAATATAATTTTATAATCCTCTGGTGATTACTACTTAGAATCTTCAAGAAAAATTTCCTTAGTAATATCCCAACTTACAAACTACTAATCATTAAATCATCCATTTAGAAAAAAAATGCCCTTATAACTAAGTCAAAGTCTCCGTGTATTCCAATTCCTTAATGTAATCCTTCTAGCCATGTGTTTGACCAATGAGTATATAGCAGTGTAGCCATCTTCCTAACCATTATTAAACACAAAAAAGTAAGGGTATTGGTGAAAAGAGTTCAAACAAGATGCAAGAATCAAGGGAGAAAGGTGGACTAAAATAAGGGAAAGGGAATCTAAATCGAAGCTCAAAATAAGATTCTTAAGGGTCATCCCCGGAATCTCTCAAGAAATTCTAATAGTAATTGAGTATCCTCTCATTCTAATACTTTACTTCCTATACTCTATAGCAGGCTCGTAGTAATACAACTAAATTGCCGTACTACCACGACATCGCACTAATGCGAATCTGGTCCTGCATGGACCGGAGAGATGAAATCGTGTCGCCTTAACTATCTTGAAGACAGATCAAACAAGGGATCAATTACTGAAAAAGAAGCAAAATCATCAAGGGAGGACAGTTGTTTTCAAAATGAGATAATTAACAGCAAGAATTGGATAAGAGTTTTCCTAATGTGATTGAGTACCTTAACTTATCCTATATCCTACTGCAGGCTGTAATGATACTCTAGTTCGAGTACCACTACGAATCATAATAGTTGTGATTGTAGACCTGCATGGGCCACCACTAAAAATGTGTTACGACCTGCACCCAGTGAAAGGGCACGAGAAGTGAAGTACGCCCAGCCTATGCCACAGTGTCGACGGTAGAACGCTGTCCTGAGTTACAATATCTAATACAGTCTAGAATAAGCTCCAAATGGAGAGTAAAATAATAAGTAACTCAATCACAACTCTAAGATGGAATAGAAGAGGAATCACAAGAGAGTCACAACATAAATAGAAGTCTAGGTGTAAACCACCAGAATAAATCTCAGATACGACTCATAATGTCTCAAATAGAAAGACAATAAATACTAAGTCTCAGCTAGACTATGGGCAAGTCCTCAGCGAGTGTTGGATCCTCCTGAGGGTCCACATCGCCAGTGTCATCTAAGCCAATGCCATAATAAGTAGGACAGAACTCTTCATCATCACCTGTAAAATTTTTAACAAGCCCAGTCAGGACGGAACGAGCACATATCTCTCACAACAGTTCATATCAGGAATGGACATATAAAGTAAGCTATAGAAAACTATACATGAATCGCTGTAAAGAAAGTCAACAAGAGAGAGAGACTATAAAATGAGATATCATATGATAAATAGAGAAATATAACCTTCTACGTGATTTATAGCATGAATTGGTTATGTAAACGGATTGGGTTGCACATGGATACAGCTATGGAGTGCACATGGATACCTACTGGGGATAATGATCACATAACCAACTACACTCTCCCTGCCCCCAATCAATACACAAGGATCAATACATGTTATGTTATTGCACATGGATAACAACTACTTTATACAAGGAGCTCATATGGTCATGAGCGTACATGAATAACATATGAGTACACATGGATAAATATGAATACATGGAGTACATGATGGCCATGATAAAGAACATGAACATGATATACTCGATGTATCCGAGGGGATAACATCACATGAAAAGATCCATAGGGTACTAATCCGTGTGAACATCGTGTCAGCATCAAGTATACTAGTCTATAACAAGAGAACATATCCAAAGAAGTATGAAAAGATCAGAGAATGTACTCGCCTGGCAAACTGAACTGCTGATGATGAAGTGTAGCTAAACTGGGGCAATGTAAACCTATTTAAAGTATACACATGTCACAACTAAGTCTAATATATCAAAAGAAATAGCTACAATGCAAGACTACATGCTTCTAGGTCCATTTTGGTCAAAGTCAACCCTCGGTCAACTCTGGTCAAACCTCGTCAACATTGGTCAAACCTGGTCAAACCTGGGTCAACTAGTCCGTCTACTAATTTCTAAGTTATACACAAAATTCTAGGTCATTTGGAGTTCGTTTGAGTTGAATTGGATCAAGTTTGATCCAAAGTTGACTTTTGTCAATTTGGTCAACTTGTCGGCCAATTCGACTAAACTAGGCTCAAAATGACAAACCAAATTTGTCCTAGGAATCCTATAGTTATATTCACAACTATAATCTATTCTAAGAGGGTTTTCAAGCATAATATCTATATACATATAGGTATATACACACACATGTGTATATACAATACAAACAAAACCTAAATCTAACAAAAGATGGTGTGTGTGTGTGTATGTGTGCTGGTGCTTACTGAAATGGGATAAATCTGAGATTAAAAACAGTAAAACACAACCATGGTATACCACAATTTAATATACTATTTATATACATATATACAAAGTAAGAAAACTATATATATATATATATATATATATATATATATATACAATACAAAAAAAACCTAAATCTAACAAAAGATGGTGTGTGTGTATGTGTGCTGGTGCTTATTGAAATGGGATAAATCTGAGATTAAAAACAGTAAAACACAACCATGGTATACCACAATTTAATATACTATTTATATACATATATACAAAGTAAGAAAACTACATATATATATATATATATATATATATATATATATATATATATTTATATATTTATGTATATATATATACACACACACACACACACACACACACACACAAACGCTTAAATGGAAAGATACGCAATGATGCGAGATACTTAAAGAGTCTAAAATCTGGAATAATTCCCCTTCGACCCATTCTCAACATGTATGTGTTAGCAATGGGTTTCAACGGGGTTATATATATACATATAGTTAAATATATGCATAAAGCTATATAGAAAGCATATATACTCATAATTGATGGAAAATTGTGAAACAAAACCAAAAGTTGGTTCCCCCATATCCGAAACCTCATATACATATTAGAAACTCAGAATTTATAAGCTAAAAGGCTGGAAAACAAAATGTAATGCCTGCGGTTCGTATTACGTATTTCTGGAATACGTGTACGTATTTATTCTTGTATTGCATGATTTTCTTACTTAATTTCCTCCCTAGGCTTGGTTTATTCTTGGTTTGGGTTGGCTTGATTCGGTTTGGGATTATTTTGGTTCATCATGAACCATGGATAAACCCCCTACCTACCACCACCTTTGATATTTATTGCCATTTCTTCTTTCCCTCTCTTCATTACTCATCTTCTTCTTCCCCATTACTTCCTTACCTACCAAGGAGAAGGAGAGAGAGAGAGAGAGAGGTCTAGGCAAGTGCACCTTGCCACCACTTGAGAACCACTTTTTATTTGTCTATTAGCTAGATTAGGCCATGGTGATCAACATTAGAACTTGACATTTTGTGATTTGGAGTCTCCATTGTTCTAGATCTAAGTTTCTTCTATTTTCGGTTTTGCATGGTTTTGATCTATTTAAGTTGTATTTTTATGGGTTTTGATGTTCTTATGTTGGAGAGAATTGAATTTCACCCAAGATAGAACTTTGCAAAGTTGGATTTGGACTTATTTTGACCAAGTTATGGACTTTTGAAGCTTTGGGTTCAACCCATGGAGTTCTTGCTGTTTGGAGAAGACAGTGAGCAGTGCATGAGCTTTTTAGCTTGTGCCACTGAGTTGCGCGCGCTCTTTAGCGCAGCGCAGTCCCCATACGCTGCCTTTTGGGAGCGTATGACTTGCATACACTCGCTTGCTTGACAAGGAGTCGTATTGGACCCCATACGCTGCCTTTTGGGAGCGTATGACTTGCATACGCTCGCTTGCTTGACAAGGAGTCGTATGGACTCCATACGCTGCCTTTTGGAAGCGTATGACTTGCATACGCCTGACCTGAGCGTATTATGACCTGAGCGTATGACCTGAGCGTAGCTTGACCTGAGCGTATGGCCTTTGGCAGACTTGGTCTTATGTCAGCGTGTTAGTTTGGTTTTATTTTCCTTAAGTTTGGCTCTTCTATAGCCCTGTATAGTGATATTTTATTAGATATTTAACGTCCATTTTATATCCTTACGCCTTTTGTCCTGAACTTGGTAATCACGAATTTACTTGTTATGGTTGGAAAGGATAACTGAGCCTGACACGATAGTGACCCGTAGTGGTGCACTCCTGACATGAGTAACCTGACATGACCTGATAGTGGCCCGTCGTGGTGCACTCCTGACAAGTACACTTGGCATGATAACCTGACATGATTATCTCGAATAGCTGTTGCGACGGCTACTTGACATGACATGACCTGTATAATAACCTGGACACCGTGGGCGATTGTGCTTGTATAAATAAACCAGTCCTGTCTTGCATCATGTCTAGGACAGGGACTCCTGAGTACCACGGTCAGGAGTACCTACTGAAATGGACTAAGGCTAACAACTAGAATAAATCCAGTAGTCATGAAGAGATTTCCCAGCTACAGGCAATCCCGTTATCTGGGCGCCCCACTTGGGATCTGTAGCCCGCCGTCGAGTAGGGCACATTTCCAGCACACTGTCATGTGTTGCACCCTCTAAGTCACCAAAGGGTACATGCGTTTCCTGGACGATGTACCCACTTGAATTCAATCCCTGATTGCGTCCGGATAGCCTGGATGGTCTGCAGGGCTTGTGGCTGTGGAATAATCTCACTGCATCTTGCTAGTAATTAGGCCTGTGATAACCCAAGTTAGTTAACTATCAAGCCGTACTCTTTGCTTGGCCGTGATTGATTGGATGGAGTCTAGTCCAGCTTGTCTCGTCCCGATCCTGTATAAGGTTATGACATGACATGATTACTCGTGCTTACTTAATTCAATATCAAGATTGTTACATGTCCTGAATCCTTCTTTTATCTTGTCGATAAATGGTGAGAATTCCAAGTTCTGTTCAGACGAAGGGTTACAACCCCGGTCCTTGTTTGGTTTACGGGTTGTAACCTGGTTATCTGAATAGTCCCATGGTTATCTCATCGTATATCATCCTGCCATGCTTTTCTTAAATTACTGTCTTTTATTATGTAATTATACTCTTGTGCTGATTGCTGGTTTTAGTTCTTAAGTGAAGCTTCCTTTGTGGCACTTGCTCTTTCTGGGGTCTGACCCAGCTGGTTTTGTATGGCCAGATACCAGAGCAGCTCCAGAGGATCTACCGGTTTTCCAGCCCGATGGTGAACACCAGGCGTAACCAGGGCAACGAGTGGGTTTATTTTTGCTCTCCCACTCTATTGTAAAATTATTATTTTGAGGCGTTTAGCTGCCGAGCAAGTGTTAGCTCGTGTACATTTTACTTACTGTCTGCCTACGGGCTGTAACATGATTGGCAACCTAGGGTTGATCATGTATGACTAAAACTCTTGCTAGTCCTCACATTTTGTAACGATAGCTTCATGATCAGCTGAATATGTAATGTTTGGGACGCCTTACTATTGTATATTTGGTGATCTTACATCTTGTAACATTTATCTGCTTACTTGTGATTGAGACAATAGGCTATTTTATGACCTTAAGAGACTGATGGATTGTAGTGAAACCCTCACATATCTAGACAGCCGTGACCGTATAGCGGTGTGGATTCCATTCCGTTATACGTAGCTGGCTATGTCTGCCCCCGCTCTCCAGTATTCTGGTTCTGGGGCGTGACACAAAATATCACATTTCAACTCAAAATCGAAATTAAAGAAAACAACCCAATTTCACACAACGACCCAAAATGCAAAATACACCAAACGAACCCGCGAAACTCGGCATACACGTTGGTCTCGACCCACGTGATGCGTTCGTATACTCTCGGGTTTGAAATCGTGTCCGTGTCGTGTCCACAGAACGCGTATCGGAATTTTCCGATACCGTGTGATACGCGTGCGTTCTCGCTCGTTTGAGCGCCGCACACGCAACGAAACGCCCCGTGCTTGTGCATGTAGCTGGGGGGGTCCTGGGGTAGGTCTAGGACACGATGACACGGCGACACACCGTCCAAAGCAGCGCACGCAGCCCACCCGCACCTACGCGGCCTGCTGCGCGCGCGCGCCCGCGCACCCTCGTGTACGCGGTTCCGGCCTCGCTGCTCGCTCGTCGGGACACGTCGCGACTCGGGGTTCGTCCTACGGGTCGTCTAGGTATAGGTCGACATATCTCGGGTCCTGGAATGGGTCTTCGCTGCGTCGTGTGCGCGCACGAAGTCCATTTCAGCGACAAAAACAACAGGCTGAATGCACAGTGGCTGAGCGGTGCACGCGCGATTTCTCCGCGCTCGCTCAACGAAAAGCCGTAAAATTTTACGAGCATGGGGGCAGAGGTTGCCCCCACGTGTTCAAGAAATTTCACGTGAAAATACGGCCTGTGCATCGAGAAACACGCGCGGACAGTAGGGCACGCACGGCCTCGTGCACGGGATCCGTGCACGTGCGTCCGTTGCCCGAAACGCCGCTGATACGATGTCAAAACCAAATCCGTCTTCACGAAAGTTTATCAAAATCATATTATCTAAACATCCATGAAGTCAGAATCGAAAAATAGCAATTTCTATCCTAAGCGACATTTCGTCGAACACGTGCCGTAAAGGACCGACACGTGTCCGATACCGCCATCAAACGAAGTCGAAATCCAACCAAATTTTGTGGGAAAGTCTAGGGCACCTATATGGATGCAAAAATGAAAGAAATTCTAGATTTACAATGGTAGATTAGGATTTACCTATTGAGTGTCAAAAACTCAATGAACGGGCTCCTCGGTTGTCGTGTCGGTCGATTTCCCTCCAGCAAAAGCCTCCATCTCCATGCTAGAAATGCTCCAGCAGATCCTTCTCTCCTCGACGAGCGCAACGGAGTTCGTTTGGGAAGAAACGGACTCCGACTGAAGGAAATATGAGTTTTGGAGAGGAGAAACTATTAGGGTTCACTTGTGGAGGCTACAATTCCACAAATGAAGAAAAGGGGGAGGGGTTACTGCTGTTGGGCGGCCAAGGGGGTCTTTAGGGTTAGGGTTACACTTGGGCCAACTCATTCTCAAGTAGAAATGGGCCCAAGTCAAAAAGGCTTAAAGGCTAGCATGCAAAAAGGCTAAAATAATTCAATTAAAGCCTTAAAAATAATCTAATGCCTAAAATAAATTCTAAAAATAAAAATAATAATTCTAAGGCATGGTTAGGCCCCTATTACAATGTTCACTAAGGTTAAAACAGTTGCTAGCACAACACAAGTCAACTTATCTAGAAAATCACAGAAAGGCCAAAATGGCTAAAAATCAATTAATCACTCTAAAATTTAACTAATAAAATCTAAATTAATTCTAATGATAATAAATCTAATTCTAATATAGCATAAAGGTTCTAGGTCATGGTTGGCCAAGGTCAAACCACTTATACTACCAAAACACCAATCTACAACCAATCAAATCACACTGCAATCAATCTAATTAATAGATAAATAAAAATTCAAATAAAAATCATAAAATTTAAATAATCACAATTACTAAAATATCCTTGAAATTGAAAAGTGAGTGTGATAATATTTGATGTAGATGAGTTTCATTGTGTTATCCTAATTGCATGCTCCTGCCAAAAATACTATTTTTCTGAGCATTTGTGTTGATCTTTGGACAACCTGATTGGAGGTCTCTGGTTGTAGATTAAATTCACCTTTGGAGTTTTGCTTTCTCTTATCTAGTAGTACCCTCTCTTATTTGCGTGCATGTGCATGCCAGTGGTCGAGCTGTTTAGTTCAACCTATTTTGGTAGTCCGAATGTGATTAATTGTTTCTACCAAGGCTAGCTCTGCATTATTAATTATGTTAATTGGTTGAACAAGAGAAGACCAGTTCTCTCAAGCCATTAACCAGGTAATATAGGTTCTTATTTAATCTATCTCTTAGTTTGTGTTAGTGGGTTCTTTTAAGGCACTGTATTGAATTGCTTGAGCAAGTAAGTTGGAAATGGCTGCTCTGCACTGTGCATTGGTTCCATATACATTAACATCTTTTTTCCCCACATGATTTCAAACATTATGTAGTATTCATCCTTATGTAGGGTAATCATATGCAGTAATTAGTGACAAAATTAAACCTGTGTTGCAACCATGTGTTTAATTTTGAGATTGATCATTCATTCATGTTTTAATACTTTTTCTTTCTCTAAATCTCTTATGCCACGAATCGCCTGCAGGTAAGTGGTAGCATAGATGCTGCTATAGAAGTCTTCGTGAAGGCTATTCAACAAGTACCATGCAAATCAATCATACAGGTTTTACTTCTGCCCTCAGTTAGATACCCAGATTAGTTACATTAGGCGAGTTACTATTTGTGTTGAATATTTTACCTGATACTGTTATATATTAGTTGTTATCATTACTCTCTCTCTCTCTCTTTCTGTGTGATACAACTATCGAATCTCAGTATTTTTATATTAGTGCTGGACTTTCATTTAAGGTTCAGTTACTTTTGAAGTATCTAATGAAGTTACTTATGCAGGAGTTGATAAACTTCATTACCTTACATGGTGGGGAAAACAGATAAGTTGGATTCCGTTGTGACAGATGCAATATCTACAGTGTCAGAAATTTCTCAAGCTTTAAACTCTCATGATCGTGAGGAAACCTCAAACTTGTTTTTAGAGGTCAGAAACATTGGACTCATAATTTCTATTTCATTTTCCATTGCGTCAGTGGCTGCAAAGTGTAAATAATTTTAGCTTCATTTACTTGGATAAGATGGTTCCTTTTTCTGGTTAAATCAACATTTGTTCTCTAAGGTGGCATTTGGCTATGGAGTAACTTCAGAATTAGTTGAACATGGTGATTGCACTTAAATTGTCAGACACTAATGTTATGCACTAAACATGTTCATGTCCAAGATAACCATGTAAAGAATTGTCAATGTTTTTTTCTCTCAAATTAATATGAAAGTATATGGAACCGTTTACATACAGACAGTTGCACATCATTTTTTTTGAAGGATACGTCTACGAAAATGTTACCAAATAATACAAAACAATCTGAGAATGTTGGCATCCTATCTTGGTGTCTAGTCAACTATAACTAGCATTTCTTGTAATTTTTTTGGTTAGCATCTATTAAGCTCTATTTAGTCTTGATTTAACCAGAACTATACTAATTGATGGTTGAGGTGGAGCACTAGCATTTTACCTTAAAATTTTCACATCAAGATGGGGATGGCTATACATATCAGTTCTAATTTTGTACCTAAATTTTACCAATTGCCCAAATCATTTTACCTGGAGTTCGCTCATAAGATGAGGTTAAATATACACATTGGATTTGCATCAAGCGATAATTCAGTTTATACAGTTGATACATGCTAATTTTTTTTAACTTGTTCTCTGATACAGTTGATATCAGTTTGCACAAACACATATATTGATTAAATCTATTTTTATTGTTCTCTCAGGAACTACATGGAAAATGAAGGTTGTACTGTGATGATAGGGATGTGTTCCGGGTTCAGATGTATTTTGGTTTACTTGTATAAATATGTTTTGGATGTTTAAGATGTTGTACAAAAATTATATACTTTGGTTATTTGGATGTGGTTGGATGTTTGTGGTGTACGAACACAGATTTGTTAATACAAATTTTGTGTTTTACAGTTCTTTGATGTATGTGATCTTTTGGATTATATTGTTATTATGTGTGTTCAATATATAATATATAATTATAAATAAAATTTTGGCTATACAAAATTTAGCTTCTCTTGACGGTTATAAAACGTCAACAATTAACACAATCCTGTTGCAAGAGGGCTTTTATTGACAGCTAAAGGCCGTCATCTAGGCCGGAGTCAAGAAAATTTTTGCCTATGTTGACGGTTTTCTAAAAACTGCTATCTTGACGGCTAAAAACAGTCAAGAAAATTACTTCATATGACAGTCAAAAACCGTCAAGAAAAGCCATGCCAGGGACCGTCAAAAAAAGGAAGGGGGGGGGGGGGTGGGGGGGGGGGGGGGGGGGGGGGGGGGGGGGGGGTCTTTTTCTTGACTCCTGCCTACTTGACGGATCCGCAACCGTCAAGATATCCATTTCTTGACGGAGAATCATCGTCAAGAAAAGCCTTTTTTCTTGTAGTGCAGGAGGGGCGAATGGGGGTGGACACGTCGCTGTGGGTACAGCCAAGGTCCACCCCGGGGCTGTTTAGCATTTTCGTAATCATAATTCTTTCTACCACCATACCGTCAATGCAAATATGTCTTGGAAGAGAAATGCACACGAAGATAGACAATATTAAAGGTTATTCAATGTTTCGTCTCTTCAACCACTATCCAGCTTGTGAAATAACTGCTTATCATACCTTCACGCAGACTAAGAAACATATACACTACTAGAATCTTGGGTTAAGTGGTGCTGTAAGTGCATGCTTGTTACAGAAGTTACTCTCCCTTCTGACCGTGCCGGACCGGTCCGGTCAAGCTTCGAGTCAGAAGGGATTGAACTTTGGGCCAAGGCGGACTGGACCTCTCTTATGCATCGAGATATAAGACCTGCACGTCCCGATGTACTAGACTGGGCCAATCCGGTCCCAATATTATTCGGATCGGACTAACACTTAGTGTCATTTTATTGGGCCGGACTCGTGTCAGGCTGGGCCAAGTACGGCCAATTAACAGGCCTAAATGTGACTATAGCTTATGTCTCCATAATCCCATAATGACACTGCATGCAGGGCTCTTAATCAAAAGAATAGCAAAACAACATAGGACCTAGGAAATCATACATGCTGCATGCCTAAAATCAATGAAAAAGAAATCGAATAAAAAAATGAGTAGTTCTACACAGAATGCGGGAATCGTGTCTGAAACCGAGCCATGTGGATTGGCCGAATTTTATTTGCATTAGCCGAGGACAAGCATTATTTAGTTTTGCTCTGGCCAATAGAGATGTGACATGTGGCAGCTCTCTATTTCAGCCGCAGTCTCCCTCGATTCATTTTGGACTTTACCTTAAAAAATGAAGAAGAGAACCCTTCGATTCCCGTTCCTTTCTCATTGACGGGTGGGCCACGTAGGCGTTTTTACTCTCAGAAACGGGATATGGACCATAGTAGCCGGCGAGAACCTCGCATTGGCCAGCAAATCGCCACAGTATTTGGTCATGCAGCTGTACGGATTCCTCGGGATGCTTCATTTCGTCCCCCCTTCTTTCTTCCTAACACGTTGCACCACCATTGGTATTGATATAAAATATATACCACTTCTCACCCTCCTTAAACACTAAAAAGAAATTCCCATCCCATAATTCCCACCAAATTCCTCTCCTCCACTTTTAATCCTTCCACTAGCCCACCCTTTCGGTTTTACTTTTCTTGTAGCAAGAGGTTTCCTTCTGGATTCTAAAAAACAAAAGTGTCAATGGTGATGATCATACATATTGTTGTTGCTCTTCATTACGCTGCGATGAGAGAGGACGGTGGTGGTTTCCATGTTAGTTCACTCCACAAGCACAAGCGATCACAACTACCGACATTATGCATTCCCAAGCGTCCACCGACCACGAAGACTCCACCGAGAACAGCAGCCCTCTTCACCGGCGGACCCGGATACTACTCTGACCGCGGGGACAGCTCCCCGTGCAACATGTCCCCGTGGCACCACACCACCGCCTCTCCCTACACCAACTCCCCTGGAACCAGTACTCGGCTTCTGGTGACGAGGCCGATGCCGGCTCGTCGTCGTCGCCGCCCCACCACGTGCTCATCGGCTCCCTCGTCCGTGAGGAAGGCCATATTTACTCACTCGCCGCCACCGGGGACTTGCTCTACACGGGCTCCGACAGCAAGAACATACGGGTGTGGAAGAACCAGAAGGAGTTCTCCGGATTCAAGTCGAGCAGCGGCCTCGTCAAGGCTATCATCATCGCCGGGAATCGCATATTCAGCGGACACCAGGATGGAAAGATTAGGGTTTGGAAGGTCTCCCCGAAGGACCAACTGTTCACAAGCGCGTCGGGAGCCTGCCACGGCTCAAGGACTTCATCAAGTGCTCTCTGAAGCCATCGAACTACGTGGAGGTCCGCCGCCACCGAAGTGCGCTGTGGATAGGCATTACGATACTATATCTTGCCTCAGCCTCAATGAGGACCAGGGCCTCCTCTATTCAGGCTCCTGGGATAAGACATTCAAGGTCTGGCGCATCTCGGACTCGAAATGCCTCGAGTCGGTGCTCGCCCACGATGATGCCGTCAACTCTGTAGTAGCGGGCTTTGACGGAATGGTGTTTACAGGTTCCGCTGACGGCACGGTCAAGATGTGGCGGAGGGAGTGCAGGTGAGGGGACGAAGAAGTTCACGGTTGGGGAGACGCTGCTGAAGCAGAGAGCGCAGTGGACAGCGCTCGTGGTGAGCCAAGCAGGTTCGGTCGTATACAGTGGCTCCTCGGGGCTGATCAACTTCTGGGACTGCGACCAGCACCTGTCGCACGGCGGTGTGCTTCGCGGGCACAAGTTGGCCTTGCTGTGCTTGGCGACAGCGGGGAGCCTGGTGCTTAGCGGGTCCGCCGATAAGACTATATGTGTGTGGCGAAGGGAGGGTGCTGCCCACACGTGCCTGTCAGTGCTGAGGACACAGGGGCAGTGAAGTGGCTTGGCAGTTGAGGAGGATCGAGCAACGGTGGGTGGAGAAGAGGACAGTGCGGCCGCAAGCTACATTGTGTACAGCGGAAGCCTCGATAAGTCGGTGAAGGTGTGGGGAGAGTGTCTGAACAAGCGCCGGAGGCTTGCTTCAGGGGCCGCAGCACGTTCCGGTGGACAAAGGATCGTAGGTGCGGGGGCAAGCAAGATTTTGTGGGATAATATAAGCGCACACATGTTAAAGCAGCGGCCGGCTATGCTCTTCATGGTACTCTCTCCCTCCCTAGGGAGAACTAGATAGACGAGGAAGTTTGGATGGAGATGGGAGAGGGGAGAGTGAGATCTGTATGGTTAAATTTCCAGTTAATTTAACTATTAAAAAGCTCATTGATTCTAAAATTGTATGCAAGTGTTTAAGGTGGGGTCTGTTAAAAATTTCTCTGTATTGTATTGTATTGTATTGTATTGAATTGTTGTAAGATGTGTTGACATGATTAAAAGGTTAATATTCTTTCGTTTATCATAAGCTTCCGTGCGCAAATATAAAAACTTGTAAATATGCATTTATAATTAAATAAGTTACAATCTCTTACGTGGCGGCTGACAATTGGTTTCCTTCTCTCTTCACTCCACATGAGAAGATGAGACCCAATTAACAATCGTCAGCTAGATAGTTGTAAATGGATTATAATCCATTTGGTTGTAACTAGCATTGTTCAGTATTAATAATGCTAAGTTTACTACCAAATTCTTGCAACCTTCTTACAACCCACTCATCTTCTTGCTAACATGGTCCCATCCGCCTCACCCGTCCCACCTACAACCAATGGAAACCGGCCGCGTGGCCTATTTTAAGCCCTTGATTGTAGGAGGTTGTAATTGTATCATTTTCCATTAAGTATTATGTATGTTCGCAACTATAAACTATGTCCGGACCAACCATGTACCACTTATAAAAAGACCAAAAATCTAGAGGGACTCAGGAGTTTTAATTTTAAATACGCCCGTTGGATTACATGTATTTTATTTTTTTAAGGACCTAAAAAAAAGTTAAAGATCTAAATATAAAAATAATATCACGTGTTAACTGTACATATTGCAAGTTTTTATTTGAATTCTTTTTCATCCTTTAGTTGGACTGTAAAAAGACCACAAAAAATTAGATGTAATTGGCATTACGTTGTCAATCTAATTCGGATGTTTGGTTGGACAAAAAAAA
>JANAVB010025047.1:0-36691 GCA_029216955.1 Iris pallida
TAGACTCGTATCTCCGCCATCGCAGCTCCGTTTGGCATGCCACTAGTTCCTGTGCACTGCTGGTATAACCCTCTTCTTGCCCATTCAGTTTTGTTTCATTGTGAGTTGGGAATTCGACACCAAAGTTGGCCGTCTGAATTCTTAATTTTGTACTTGTAAAATCCTAATTTTGAACCCCGGAACTTCGAATTCAATTTTTGACCCCACCAGTAGACTCGTGGTGTCGTTCTGGCATGATTTTATATAAAGCTTGTTAGATTTGGAGGACATGGACCCCAACACGTATTTCGGTGCAAGACGAACCCCATAGTCTGAGTCAACGGGTATTTTTGAGATCGGCTCATCGAAATCCAATTATGGATATACTGTTGAGTTAGTATCGTCATTCTGGACTCGTTGACATATAATTTGCTAAAATTTATGGACATTGGATGCGATACATATTTTTGTGCAAATCAGATTCTAATATCTGGATCAACGGACCATTTTGAGATCGGGTCATCGGAATCCGCGTCTATACAAGTACAAGAAAAATAAGATCAAACAATGTACCAATATACCATGGTAACCCAGGAACGACATCTCATGACAGGATCCGACGTATACTAGTCCGTGTACCATCGTGTCGAGAATCAAGTAAAACACTACAACTAAATTGGATATAGCAGATATCATGACAATGAAAACTATCAGAGAATGTACTCGCGTGTTGTCCTGAGCAATAAGTGAGGGTCTATGCCTGAACCGACGTCACAGAGAACTAACATGAATTTACAGGATTACTTAGTGTTCTAGAGTAAACAATATATATAAATACATTAATTCTATGCTTCTAGGCCTATTCTAGGTCAAACTCAGTCAAACTGGGTCAAAGGTTGACCTACACTTGACTTTGGTCAACTGGTCAACTCTTAGTCTACTCTAGGTTAAACTAGGTCAAAGCTAGTTTCTATAATCATCTACAAGGTCAATATATCAATTTCAGTGATTATGAAATCGCTGGAATCGACGGATCTCAAAATATGAACCAAAAAATAAAGATTATAACAAATGGTGATAGATAGGGTAAAAACCTACAGATGTTATCGGATGATGAAACAAACATCACCAACGTGTCCAGAATGGTCAAAATAGCTAGGATAGTCTACCTATAAGTCCAATTTGGACACAGGGGCAAATAAGGAATTTCAAGTCAAAACGGTGTCAGTGTCGGACCCACTTTTTACCGAAAAACGAGCCAGAATAAAAGTTTTCAAGACCTAGCAAAATATGTCCATGAATCCAGAATGACGATACGAACTCAACGGTTAGAGGTTATGTGATCATACCCCACTGGTTACTACTTGCATCATAGTTTTACCCTCGCCTCATGTAGGGTAAAACCTGACCTGATACTACTTGTACCATAGCTTTCCATTTTGGCCGGCCTGATCCCCAGGTTTACCTGTGCTTGTTCTTGCACCATAGCCGGTCAAATGGATGAGCCTGATCTTGACCCAAGTCGATCACATAATGCTCTAATATCTCAAAGCACTGCTTATATTTATATTATACATCAGATATTACTGTACTGTTTTATTTTCCAGTATTTCATACCCTGACATGATATCCAGTTTTACATATCATGTTTTTATTTCAGTCTTGATATTTCATCTTGTATTTCATTATAATTGTCTTTTATAGAATTTGTCAATTCACATGAAACTGCTATTAGTTTATGTACTCATTCCCATCCTGACTGGATACATTGACAATATTTTTAGGAATTGTCATGCCCTCATTATTGGACTTCAAGATGTTGCTAGCTGAGGCAGATTCGATATTCTTTCACCGTGAGTTATCTCCCAGGAGTGCTAGGCATGGTAGTTATTTAGTTTTGCTATTGTTTTTCTTCCGTTTCATTCTTGTCTCATATGATTCTTTGTAGATTCTAGTTGTTCTAGTGATATTGTTATTATTTCTTGTCTTATCTTATTTAACTTTTGTAGTGTGATATGAGTACCTTTATAGTTATGGATCTTTTAGATATTGTAGTTTGTATCGGGTACTTGACAGCGCTCTACCGTCGATACTGCGGCGTAGGCTGAACGTGGCCCACGTATTCGTACTCGTTTATCCGGGTGCGGGTCGTAACACTTGCGAGAGCACAGTTCCTCCAAGGGAACAGTGCAGCGTTATTATTTTTATTTTTTATTTTTATTTTCTTTGAACATTAGTTTATATATATATATTTTTATATACATATTGTAATAAATTCAAACAATTAATATAAAATCTTATAAAATTCATAGGAATATTTCTAAAATATTTTGATAATTAATTTGAGCATTTACCTAATAGCTATCTATATTGTAGCATCTATTGCTAATAATAATATTTAGCAATTAATTTATTTATTTAACACAATACATTTTGAATGGCTAATAAGACCCTATAAAAAAATTACAATAAAATTTCTTAAATTTAAAAAATACAAATACATTACTAATACCTTTAGTAATAACTTTGTTACAAGTTCATCTGTCTATACACATATTATAGCTTTTATCTTGTTACCAAGATAATTAACAAAATCTAGAAAAAGATTACAAAGTAAAAAATACTAAAAATATATATATGCAATAAAATCCCAAAAATTTTGGGGTTTTACAATTAATATTTAGAGACTCAAACAATTACAAATTGGACATGTTGTTTATACAGCTTGGTCAGTCTTAGGGATGAAGGGGAGGACAATTATTAGACGTATGTGCTATCCAAATAGGTGTACCATAGGTTACGGAGGGAACTATGGAAGAACATGAGCTTGATTATTATGTTGGCCTATGACGTTCGTTGATTGATATGCATAAATATACATGACTACTTGTAGCATATGTATAAATCATGATCCTACACTCGTCCATGCGTGCGAAAGTTGTCCTCTAAATTATACAATTAGATAGTTAGAATAACCCTTTGCGTATTTATTTATATAATTCAGTTTATATAGCATGATATTTGTATCTTGCTACGTCTCTCTGAGGACCTAGTTTTTTTTCCAAGTTGGTTGAGTTGGTTTGTAGACTTTTTCGGATGGAGTGTTGATGCTTATCTTTTTGTTACAAGTACTTGTTTGTTCGCAGTATATATTTCATTTTGCTATTTGTATATGCTTGATAGTCAAGTATTTGTAGACTAAATATATCTTCCAAGCCTATTCGGACAAGTATGTTTATTGGACTGCAGACTAGTATTGATATCGTCCATTCTTTATGCTTGGATTATGTGAGTTGAGTTATAGAGATGCTATATGATATAGAGATAATTATATCCATCTTGGATAACTTATATGTACTTGAGTTGAACCGGAGTCAACTTGATACATAGCTGACTGTAACCACGTATCTTAATTCTACGTATTTTGAGACTGAGACATGACAACAATATCCCTATCCATGGGCAGATAGATACACAAGTTACATTTCTATCTTCGTTGGACCAAAGATGAAAGATGTCAAATCCACCATTAGCATAAGCCGGAAAAAGAAGACCACACTATGTTTATGTCGTCCAAATGACAAATTGTGTAGCCAAATGATCAATATCAACAACCCGTCATTGGTATATTTCTTCTTCTTCTTCTTCAGTTCAACTACAGAAACTCAAATAAAAATTCAAGTAGGACCTTAGGCCATCTCCAATGGCACTTTATATCTCCCTACTTCTATGGTAGAAGCCCATTTTAGAATATACTTCTCTCAGTGGTAGTTTCTATTACAATTTCTATATTAGATGATGTAGGATGGAGAATTTTTACTCTCATAGATCCATCCCTTATGGCAATTAGTATTGCGTCCATTTCATTAAATTGATCCTTTCATTTTTTTGTCACATATGATAGAAATGAAGAAACATTGGAAAATATTTTTGTGTGTGTGCAATTTCTATATAGAAAGTCTAACAACTAGCTAGGTTAGAAATTTCTTTTCATTAAAGTACATTGCCAAGTAGGATATAGAAACTCAAATTTGAAAATCTCCATTGGAGATGTCCTTATAATATGATGATGACACGTGATATTATTTTTCTATTAAGGTCCTTGACTTTTTCTGTTTTGGTCATTAAAAAAATTAAGAGCTCAAATGCATGTAATCCAACGACGGTTAATGGTCGAATTTTAAAAATTAAGAACTCATGAGTTCCTCTAGGATTTTTGCTTCTTAATTTTAGTTCATTTTCCAGCAATTATAATTATATTAACATAAAATTTGTTGTAGCGAAAATATATTTGTATAAATTAGGCAAAACGAAATAAGTACGAAAAAAATTAGGGAAGACGAAACGTTCTGCCAACTTAGTTGGCGGAAAAATAGATTAACACTAAAATATGGCATAGAGGATTTCTACCAACTTAGTTGACGGAAATTGGACGGGCTTAGCGGAAAATGGGCGGGCCGGATTTGGTTTAGGGGTTTATGTGAATTGGTTGGTTTGGTTTAGGAGAGTGTTTAATGCATAAACCAATAAGACAATCCTTTGATTTAATGCATGGACCAACCCCTTGATTTAATGCATTCATTTCCATGCAACTCTCTATTCATTCACAGCCTCCAACTCCATTAATTTAATACTTTAACAAATGAACCAATCTCTTGATTTAATGCATGAACTAACTCATGCACATTAATGAACCAAACAAGCCAACTAAGGACCAACCCCAACCGACCTATCAGAATCCTGCCAACTCAGTTGGTGAAAAAGTGACATGCACGGAATTCCGCCAGCTCGGTTGACAAAAATTTGGTTGATATATCATTTTTCCGCCGACTAAGTTGACAGAACGTTTCGTCTTCTCTAATTTGTTTCGTTTTGCCTAATTTATACAAATATATTTTCGTCAAAACAAATTTTCTGTTATATTAATACACTGACAGCTTGCTAATTGATGACTGATACATTTCTAAACAATTCCTGAGGTTACATATCACTTTCAAGTCTGTGAACAATGACTGGAACAGAAGAGAACGTTTGTGTCAGCCTTGTGCTTGAAATATATATATGTATATTTGAAGACAAGGACAAGAAATAGCCCAAAAGTGTAGTTCTTGAGGAGAGAGCTAGAGATTCCTGAAACTCTTCAGTGCTTTGGAGAGAGGGAGAGGTAGTTTGATAGGGCCGGAGACCAGAAATCGGCACCATTGTCCCTTGCCATGTTTTCGGTGCAAGAAACAGGAACCAGGCACAGACCTCGGCTTCTAAGATCATCGCTCCATCTTTCTTCCTGCACTTGGTTTGTACCAAGTCAGCTAACCCTAACTTCCAAGTATCTTTAAAAAGACATCAATGAAGTAATAAGTAATAATAGGGGTGCGTATTTTCTCATAATTTGTGTGTGGTCGGTTGGGATGGTGGCAGGGCTGTTCGTTAAGTTTATTCGATTTCAATTGAACAGAAATAGTCAAAACGAAACTTCAAAAAAAAATTTGAGATTGAATTAAAATTAGTCATAATCGAAGTTGAACGATAATCGATTTGGTTTGTTCGGTTGGACTAATTTTATTGTTTAATGGGTCAAACCAAAAGTTAAAATTATGGTTAGATTATATTATTTTTAAAATCTAAATTTTTATAGAAATATTTGTTGTGTTTCAAAGTTGGACATAAAGTTGAATTAGCTATTAAATATCGAAGTTGATTAAAACATATAGATAGAATTATTATTTCAAAATATACAAAATTTTAATTATAAACTATACAACAATGAGGGTAATTATATAATTGCGTAAATGTTATTCGATTTCCGAAATTGAAATACAAAATCAAATATTTAGTATTTTCAAAATCCAAATCGAACCCAAAAAAAAAGTTCAAACCAAAATTGAACTATAATTTTTTTCAAAATAAACTAAATCCCTTATTCGATTCGGTTCAGTTCTCGATCCAAAACCAAATAATGCTCACCCCTAGATGGTGGGGCATATAAGCCTCAACTCTTGTCACGAGTTGTAAGTTTTGGTGCACTAGTAAGGTTACAACTTGGTGGTGTAGACTGCATATAAACTGCACAGGGGCCTAAGCATAATATAGGATTAGGGATAGTCTATATCAAGCACCATAGCATAAGTATCATCAGTTTCAGTGGCATCGACAGTTTTACTGGTTTCAAATTGAAGTTTCGAAGTTCTTTATTCCAGAAAGCAAAAAATAATTAAAATACATAAAAATTAAAATTGAATATCTTATACATAGATCTATGTGTTATTTGTTGTTCTTGTTAGCTTGCAATTAAATAAAAATTGGAATAATATTAAATATTAATGAATCACTTTTTATTTATGACTTACTTTTAGATCAAATACACCGGTACTAGATAGTTTTTGATCTAATAACATGAGATACGTAATTGTTGTACATTTATAGGTATACAACTTCAATAAGTTAAAATTATTATATTATATCGATAAAGAATACTTTTAGCACACTCCCGCGATACTCTAGCATGTTATTGTTAACATGTTTATTTGTGACACGACCAAAACATTGTGTCCACACTTTTTTTAATATTTTTTTCTTTTTACATTTTTTTAGATGACTTGGGAAAGAGCTCCAATGTCGAAATCAGCCTGTCTTTGTGTAAATGTCAATTTCATATCAAGACAGTGACAATACCTCATGGAAGCTGTCACATGTGGGACCTAAATATCCATGTTGACCAATGGGAAGATGGATGCTTAGCGGATATTTTACTTGGCAACTGACATATATTACTGTAACAGCTTAATGGTTGAGAGTAAAAAGAAGAAGAAAAAAACACCATATGCACATAACATAATTACCTGGACTATTTTCCTAACTAACACAATGAGCATTAAATACTAGAGAAATGCTGCAATTATAATAATAATAAAATATAAAAAAAAACACACACACACAACCCTACAACCAAGGACTTACAACCGGCCACGTGTTCGATTTTTATTGGTTATAGGTGGGACCGAATGAGGCCAAGTTGGACCATGTTAGCAGGAGATAAGTGGGTTGTAAGAAAATTATAAGATTTTGGTAGTAAACTTAGTTCCCTATTCGATTTTGCGAGGTTTATAGAGGAGAGATAATGTTGCTTATTTCTTTGTTGTATGAAACTAAACTGCGTATATCCAACAGGTTAATTAAACTATAGTCAACTAGCTATCTAGATCTATATCATAATTATTTTATGCTCATAACTATCTTGGTTTAGAATTTGGAATCAAGATAGAGGATTGAAGATAGACCAATAGTCTGTTATAAAAATTCTGTCAAATATTGTATTAAATTATTTTATGCTCTATAATTGATCCAATTATAGTGAAAAAAGGCTTAAATAATAATGACGACGAAGATGAACCATGCCGTTTAACATAACTAAATAGAAGATAAAAGGTTTTGCCCTTGTTGTTTATCCTGTTTGGTAGCAGTATAGCTGGACACATAACTCGGGTTTCAGTGGTTTGTGTTGATCATATAAGCCAATATTGGCCTACCAAGAACTAATCAATGAATCTTTCCTTTTTCTTTTTTAATTCTTTTCCCCTTTAATTTTCAACTTTGCATGCGTAGTTGGCAAAAGTACGTAACTACTCTTTTGGTTGAAACAATATATTACGTATTTTGTTATGGAAAAGTAGGTCCCAAGAATAGACCCAACTCAATATATTTCAATTAGTAAGGAATAAGTCTACAATTAGTAAGGAATAAGTCTACAATTAATGAATTGAAAAGACAAACCACTGCATTACTCTAAACTAGAGCAGACAGAAATAAGGGCGAGAAAAAGTCGTCCAAATTCCAAAGACAGGTGTAAATGGTAATATTATAATAAAATTGACAGAAAATGTTATTGAATTTCAACTCAGTTTAAGATTTAGTAAGAAAAATGATAGGGGATATCAAAATATGATTATGTTTTGCTAATCATATAATGCAGTAGTATGTGTCGATCATATGTGGGACAATTGTATTTCTGCACAGACTGCCACCTTATATGGTCAGCAGAATATAGCTAGATAATTTTGTCAAACTGAAACATCTAATTAGTAGACAGAAGGACGGAAAGAAAGAAAATACAATTTTCAAACAAGAACACAATTTTATACAATAGAAACACAAGCAAGACTCAATTAAACTCAACTTTTTTAGTTTGAATGTAATATAGGACTTGGATGATTAGCACTCATGATGTTCTTTTATATATATTTTTTTACAAAATCATGTTCATACTTAGCTTTGGGGAAGTAACAAAAAAAGAACTCTCTTAGCATCTTTTTTGACAAATTTTTCGTAAAATTGGACTTTTTTTTTCTACACAACTACAAATGTTTCTTAAAACCATTTTTCTAATTCCCTTTCCTTCACAACTACAAAGACCATACAAAATTTTATTTCTAAAATTATTTTCTAAATATATTTTATGGAACGGAATATAGACTTTTCTATCTTAAATCCACTTTTAGATATAAGTAACCAAACGGGAAGTCAAAATTTATAAAATTGTAAAACAACTTTATAACTTCTTTTTGAAAATTGTTTTAAAGTTAAAATTTCTGAAACAAAAATTCTCGAAGAACTCATGAGTTCCTCATTTTTAAAACTCGGCCGTGATATCATTGGATTACATGCATCTCATCCCTTGATTTTTTTTAAGAGGCAAAAGAGAAAAATAAATACACTTTAGTGTTAGTGAAAATCCACGTGTCACAGTACTTATTTTGAGTTCTTATTTGAATTTTGTAATCGAACTCTTTATGGAAACCTATCCAAACAGACATAATTTCCTAATCAGAGTTGTAAAAACCTAAGTGTAGAACATAATTTCCTAATCTAATCAATGAAAACATGAGGATAAGAAAGGGAGAGGGAGAGGGAGAGGGAGAGGGAGAGGGAGAGTAATTACTTGTAGGTGAGTAGTGGATGGTATCCATTTCATGTAGGGTGAGCTGAGGACCTAACACAATGAATCAGAAGAAAAAGCTTAGCTAACAGAGTTCCATGGCAGCACCAATATAGAGATTATGACTCACCTGAACTTGATCATGCAGAAAACTGATGTAACCCAGAGCTTCATGAAGCACAGAAGCAGTATCTGACTGCAAGATATCCACACATTCAAACTCAAAATAAATAAATAATAAAAATAATAAATAATAAAAATCCAATTAAATTAATTAATCTGCATTAGAATTGATCAGGAATTGATCTATTCATTGAAGAACCCACCTTGCCGAAGGGAGAGACCAACTGTTGCAGCTCTGTGATTTTATCGCCTAACTTATCCTTCCTCACCTAAATCAACATATTTTTTTTTCTTTTGTATACATGAATGAAATCAAGAAACATACTATAATTAATAAAATAGGAAACCAAAATCTACCTTAATTGTGGTCGTGGGAGGAGACCTCTCTTTCTTCTGCCTCTTTGACTCGGTAGGTGAAGTGTTTGCTTTGCTCCCTTCGCTTGCATGGCCTAATTCTTCTCTCTCAGTTTTCTGGATGATGCATGATCACAAAGTGTGTTAACAAGTAATATATTGCGTACATCATAAAATAAAGCTAGTTATACGTATAAAAGAGATGAGCATACGTACGCTTGAAGTATTCGAGTTGCTGGTGATAGTGTTGGAAGAAGAAAGGGCCGAGTTGAGTGAAGAAGAGGAAGAAGAATCACTGTGTTGCTGACGAACCCCGCGGTCGCCAAAATATAGCATCTGGGTTGTTGTAGATTTAGAATTATAATAAGAAGAGTACAAAGTTTGAGTATCATATATGAAACATGATCTCCCCTCCTCTTCTTCCTCCAACCCCGAGAGAGAGCCTCTTGAATCCGCTAGCTCCATGACTCCCTCCTCTCTTCTTCTTCTTCTTCTTCCACACTCTCCGCTCAATCATCAATGTCAAATTATTTATAAAACAGCAAGAAGCGCCAGGTCAATCATTATCTACTTTTTTTTTGTCGCACTCAATCATGTCTATTCAGTCTCAACAACCAATTAGTTCCCCGGAAATTTTCGTACATATAAGCACTAAATTTATTTTAGAGAAATTAGACTCGATAGTCGACACACACATATATATATTTTGATGAAATTATAACAATAGAACTAATTCGACCTGTTTTACAAACGTCCTTAGGTTGGGCATTTATATGAGGCGGGAAGATTAAAAAATTTAACAAAATTAAAAAAAATCAATAAAATTATTAAACCAAAATGTCCTTAGGATCTACATTTATTGGACAAAAAATACCCATAGTAAGAACGTAATGTAAGAAAAAGTACTTAGTAAGAACGTATATTGTAGTAAGAACGTATATTGTAAAAAAAAAACTTCCTTAGTAAGAATGCCTTCTTACATTTTTATTTTATTTTTTATCCAACAACTATTTGTAACGGATATATTTTTTTTAGTTATTCAAGAGGGTTGATATTTTTTTTCTCCTCTCCAAGCTATTCCATCCCTCAAACTCTCTCTTACAATCCAACTCCTTCCTATACCTCTCCAAACTCTCTTTCACCGACAATTATTCAGAAGCTCTCCAAACTCTATTTCTCCTATATCTCTCCACTAGCTATCTACAAGCTCTCTAGAAGCTATTTTCATACGTAAGCACCATGGGTCAAATCTTAAGAATACTATGCTCGGGAGGTACAATAAATAAATTATCTTACAAAAGATGAATAACTCAACTTCTTTTAGCGGATCAAAATATCACATTAGATAATTTCTGTAGTACTCTTATCGATCGGTTTTCATAAGCTATGAATTCATAATAAGATGATTTTTTACGGATACTTGTTTATTGATAGATTTTGAAGCATGGAATTTTGTTGTTCAAAGTAATTATGTTCATCTTGTATAAAGATTTACATCACTCCACAATTGCCAAATTTTGACATAAATATTATTTCAAGTAGCCAACATTTTTCTAATAACAAAATTTTTAACATTGGTCATAGTTCTTCAAACAACATTGAAGAGAACAATGTTGCTGATGATAAAAATAGTGATGATTTAATGAAAATTTATATTATTGTTTAGATGATAATGACAACAAAAATTTAGATGCTAGCACTCTCGAATTATTTGATGGAAAATATTTGAATCTCGTGTAAATTAAGAAAAAATTTAAGTGAGGTAGCAGTTTAACATAATTTTACTTGTTCAACTAAAGGGGCAATGCCGGGAGAATTGTATATATTGTGACCCTCCAAATTGTTGTTGGAGAGTATATGTTGGAGCCATTGGTGAAGGCGGAACATTTGTTATTTGTACATTAGAAACTCGACATTCTTGTTTTATTGTATTTATAAGAGGATTCCATCCATTAGCTATATACTATTGGATGGGTTAAAAATAAAATAATTTATAAAATTAGAGATAACTTCTATAGTCCACAACACATTGTAAATGATATACGTAGAGAACATCTACTACAAATTACATATTCTAAAGCTTAGAGAACCCAAACATTGTATTATCTGAAACTAATGGTAGTTATGTTGATGCATATGGTAATCTTGAAAAATATACTTTTATAATATCGAAACAAATCTCGAGAGCAAATATTTTTTAAAGTGTAGGAAATAATACATTTCAAAAATATATTTAAGACATGTATGGATGGTTTTTAAACTGTTGTTGTTATTCCCAAAATAGATCTAGATGGAGAGACGATCAGAAACTAGAGGTTTTCAGCTAAGACTAGCTCTCTAATTTCCTTAAAGGAGATGGATCGAAAACTAGAGATTTTCAGCTAAGACTAGCTCTTTAATTTCCTTAAAGTATTTCGGAGATTCCTGCAAACGAGTTTGCTCTCCAAAAGTACCTGAAGCCATACAGAACAAGTAGAAAAAGAAAGAAGGAAGAGAGGAAGGCAACTCTGCTGGGGTGATGAAGATCACCGTTGCTCAAAGCAAGATTCGCCTTATACGATCCGCTTCCAAGAACCAACAAGTTCTCATAGAACTTCTGGAACGCTCGTTAGTCAACTTTTTATGACTCGAACGGGCTTCCTGAACTCAACGGGCTCCCTTTTCTCTCTTATTTGGTGCATCTTAGAAAGGAGGGCAGGGGGCTCTATTTATAGAGTGGAGTGAGACTTTACCTTTTCTCCTATCCGATGTGGGACTAAAATACCAATACTCAAAAATAGAGTTTGATATTTTAGTTCATCCCACAAACAACATAGTCGAGTGCCAGTCCACGCCTACCCCCCAAACACACGCTCGTGCATGCACGAGGCATGCTGGAGTCCGTGTCCGAGTCCGAACGACAAAAATTAACTTTCCTCCTTGTTGGAATTAATCATTTTTCTTCTAGGAAAATAATCCCACATGGCACACACTTGTGCCCCACCACACCTCATGTGCACAACTCAACACAAGCAATGCATTATATTGAGATACTCACCATTTGGTGTAGCCTATGTGGGACTATATTTCCTAGTCTAAAGGTAAAACTACCAACAATCTCTCACATATCTCAATATATGGGTTGAGCGTTCCCCACAGTGACTAACCATCATGCATTAGGAGAGATGTCGTTATGACTTGAATCTTCCTGTATGGGTTAAATAACAACATGATACAAGAATGGACTAAGCCTTGAATTCTGTACCGTAACTATAATTCTTTCCACTCACATAATGACATCAAATGTACTTCTGGCTGAACGTTAAAGGTCATGTGCTAGCCTAGTTTGGTGTAGGTATATTGGGTGTCTACAAGGTTTCCCCCAAGAGACAGTCTACATCTCTATCCATACACTCTAGGTGAGTTCTTTTAAAGAGTCTTGGCATTAAGCATTTTCTTTCCTTGTGGTGCTACGCTGCTATGACAAGGCCCATAGCGAAGGCACTGCCTCATGTGGTGTCATACCACCTATAGCATGAGCCAGCCTCTTTGTAGAGCCAAACTATCCAGCATAAAGTCTTTCGCTTCCTTGCGGTGTTACGCCACCGTGACATGGCTTGCGAAGCCGAGGCAATGCCTCATGTGGTGTCACACCACTGTAATATGAGGCACAGCCTCTTTGTAGTGCTGCCTACCACTCTTCATTCTACAGTATTAGGCTCACTTGCCTATATGCGGTACTACGTCGCTGTGACTTAGTCCAAAGCCGAGGCTTTACCCTTACTAGGCACCCCACTGTAGCATGGAGTACTACGCTCCTTTATAGTGCTGTGCTACCCGTGCTTCCTGTATAATACATCGGACATCCCAAATGTCCGAGAACTCATTAAGGCTTCCAAGCCATCCTCTCACAGGACTTTGTTCTCTACAAATAACAAAGAGTAAACAACAGTGGTTCTGGGTTCATAACCCCGCAAATTTTTAAAGGATTACCTATTTACAGTAGTTCTGGGCCTGAAATCCCACAATATCCCAAGGGATTGCCCACTAATAGTGGTTCTGGGTATGTGACCCCGTAAAATCTAGGAGACTGCCCACTAACAGTGGTTCTAGGTCCTTGACCCCACAGCATACCAAAGTATTGTCCTATGCACCCGATATTCTTCCAGTCAATGGTCCTCCCTTTAACCAAAAGCTAGAGGCCTTGTTGATTTCTCTTTGAACTAATAGCATAAAACTTTATGGTAGGATTGCAAAGATATAATATCAGAACATCTTCAAGCCTAATTTTTTTTGCTGAGTCCTCGACCAGCTGGCGCTTGAGACCTTCGGTGAACGGATCTGCAAGATTCTAATAGCTCCAAACATCCACCACGACAATGACTCTTCTTTTTTAATGAGATCATTCATCGACCTGTGCTTTAATCGCACAATCCTCTTCTTGCCATTGAAGAGGGCATTCGATGCTACTGCTGCAGCCACATGGTTGTCGCAATACATCGACATCACCCGAATTTGTTTACCAACCATAAGAAGATTGTGTCAGGTTATCGCAATACATCAGCATCACCCGGATATGCGTACCAACCACAGAAAGATTCTTCCTGAGCTCTCGAAGTCATTCGGTTTCATACCCGAAGCACTTCTGCTTCATCCGTTAACAGAACTCAGATTCCATAGTGAAAGAAAGGTCTGCTTCTTCGACTTTCTTGATATATAACTACTATCCATGGATCTGTTTTTTGACTTTCTCGATATAACAATCTACTTCTGCGACTTTCTCAATATAGCAGCATTATCCATGTAGAAGATATGACCTCTTCTTTTTCTCCTTCTGAGCACCGACCAACATCACTGAAGCCTTCTACCCATTCAGGGTAACTGCTGTAGTGTATTTTTCTGAGTCCCTAAGAGAGATCTAATTACTCTCTTCACAGCTTTCCAAATATCAACACTTGGCTTGCTCGTGAACCAACTCGTCATGCCTACAACAAAAGCTATGTCAGGCCTGGTGGTACTTGTCACAACCCGATCCTGAATAATCAGATACGGGTCGGACACGCCTAGCCTACATTGGTAGACACAACGTAGTAAGCTGTAGTAAGTATCTAATAACTCAAGTCACATCATGAAATTATATCACAGCATCTAATCACGTGCTGAAATAATATTACATATCACTATAACTTTATAGTACAACAACATGAAATTTGAAAGTAAACCTGTACATCAAAGTCCTAATCCATCACTAATCTTCTCGTAGCCTCCCTACAAGCTAACTATCATTTCTTCCCATAAGCCATAATGATAAGGTAGAATACATCGACACCTGCAACGTATCTAGTCAGGAAAGAAGCAAAGTACAATCCTACGAAATGAACGTAGACAATGTAAAACTATAATGCTACGATAATACATGACTAACCTGCAATGATGAACAATATCACAATGATTGAAATCCATGAAGAACATGATCGTGCAATAGTGATTTGAAATAGCTACTAGAATATGTGACCGGTTGGGATAAGCACATAAATAAGCACAAGTAATGGTACGAGTTAGAATCCCTCGTGAACGATGTGAGACCTAAGCTATTCACATGAATCTTAGGTTAGGCTTTGGTCACATATTGTCACTTCTCATTCCCAGAATACGTATTTTTTTAAAATGCATGTACTGTTTAAATGTAAATATTTTATATTTATCATGTATTGCTCGGTATTTAAATTCCTTTAATTACCTGTTAATTATTTTCTGTATTTTATTTCTGTATTTTACTTTCAGCTTTTATACTCTGCTTTAGCTTTGTTTTGGGTTCGACTTGAATTGGTTTAATTATGTTGGTTCAATATGAACCCAAACCCCCACCTACCACCACCCCATTTAAAGCCCCAAACCCTTTCTCCCTCTTCATTACTTCTTCTCATTACTCTTCTTCTTCCTCATAACTCTCCCACCAACCTAGAAGAGATAGGCAAGTGCCAATTTGCTTCTTGATGGATCTCCATTTTTGTTGTTCTATTGTCTTCCTCTCAACATTCTAAGACACTTTAGTGCTCGGCATTTTCAATTTCTATGGCTAAATTCTTCTAGATCTAAGTTTATAGTATTTTTGAATTTTTGGGTTTTGATCTATCTAACATTATTATTTCCAAGTTTTGATGGTTTCATGTTGTAGAGAATTTCGTTCTACCCCATTTTGACTTATGGAAGTCCAAATTTGGACTTACGGTGAAGGTTTTATGGAGCTTGGAAGCCAAGGGTTCCATGACCATCCTTCTCAGGTTTTCTGAGAAGATGGGTCTCCACTTTCCCAAACGCATGAGATTTTATTTCTCAGCCGCATGAAATTTTATTTTTCAACAGCATGAGAATTCTATTTCTCAGCCGCATGAAATTTATTTTCCAACCGCATGAGATTTTTATTTCTCAGCCGCATGGAATTTATTTTCCAACCGCATGAGATTTGTATTTCTCAGCCGCATGAATTTTATTTCCCAACCGCATGAGAATTTTATTTCTCAGCCGCATGAAATTTTATTTTCCAACCGCATAAGATTTTTATTTCTCAGCCGCATGAAATTTATTTCCCAACCGCATGAGATTTTATTTCTCAGCCGCATGAAATTTATTTTCCAACCGCATGAGATTTTATTTCTCAGCCGCATAAAATTTTATTTCCCAACCGCATGAAATTTTATTTTTCAACCGCATGAGATTTTTATTTCTCAGCTGCATGAAATTTTATTTCCCAACCGTATGAGATTTTATTTCCCAACCGCATGAGATTTTTATTTAATTTTATTTGCCAACCGTATGAGATTTTTATTTCTTAGCCGCATGAAATTTTATTTCCCAACCGCATGAGATCTTTATTTCTCAGCCGCATGAAATTTTATTTCCCAACCGTATGAGATCTTTATTTCTCAGCCGCATGAAATTTTATTTCCCAACCGCATGAGATCTTATTTCTCAGCCGCATAAAATTTTATTTTCCAACCGCATGAAATCTTTATTTCTCAGCCGCATGAAATTTTATTTTCCAACCGCATGAAATCTTTATTTCTCAGTCGCATGAAATTTTATTTTCCGAATTTGGCATTAATTAACATTGATTATTACCTTGATTAATAATTGATCATGCGTTCCTAGATGGAGCTAAAAGACTGGCTAGTCATCTTATTGAATTAGATGGAATAAGACACGTTCATATTAACTATGAACTATTGCAATCGATTGGCCAATCCCGAATATTGGCATATGGATACATACAGGCTACAATTTTTTTTTTTACGAAAGCAGCATATGTACTTTATGGTCCAAGCATGATTATTTCGTGGTTAGTTTTAATTATTGCATTACGCTATGTAAGACCTACAACCTAATCGTACGGGTATCGTTGTAGAGTTGGCATATCGAACTTTGTACAGAAGTACTCATTCTGAATGACCATGATCCACGTCATGGGATTTTACTTAACATAGAGGCTACTAAGTTAAATAAAATAATGATTGCATGGAGAGAATGGATTTCCTAGTTCTTACATGGCAGCCCTCTTTGGGACTATTAAGTGCCCGACAGGCCGGCTGGTTCCCACAGATACTGCAATTCTGCCACACGGGCAGGGAGCGGTATCTGCTTATATTATAAATTATACATGGTATATTAACGACGGGCGTCCCGCTAAGACTCGTCTAAATACATGATTGGCGCAATTGATTGATTGGATAGACTAGCCTTGCTTGCACATAGTAAGAACTGAGGAATCCTTTATTGCATATTTCTAGGATAACTTGGGACTCACAAGTAGCAAGCCGTAGTTACTGCATGGCCGTCTAAATTGATTTGTTTGTGTACTGTACCTACTCTGTTACCTAACTGAGATGATCAGAATGTCAGGACATGACGGGCCAACTTCTGTCCTTGTTTGGTTGGAAGGTTGGTTCGAAGTGTCGTGATGTTATGTGAATCCCAGTAGCAAACAGAGATCTATTAGTATATTCCCTTATTTACTAGTTTAATTCTTCATATCGTGCTTCCTTGCGGTACTTGCTATTGGAGGTCTAACCTCTCTAGTTTTGCATGGCCAGATATAGAGCCGGTTCCCGAGGACTCAGCTTACTTCCACCTCCAAGATGGTCAATACTAGAGGGATGATCGCAGGAGGACTCGAGTGGGTTCCTTACTTCCCCGCTCGTTTTGTTATTTACTTTATACCTTGCCGTTTTGCACCGATATGTTAGTCGGATCGTCTTGTACTTACTTTTACATAGTTGTAACTAAGTCAGACTGTAGCTGATAATAATTGTGTATACTTTTGCTACATCATCTGGCTATATTTTGTAAAGCCAGATATCAAGAACATTTTGACAGAGCGTTTGGGATGCCTTACTGCTTTATCTTACATGTTCCCTATTTTTGTTCCTTGTTTGAATGATTGAGACAATAGATGTGTAGTGACCATAGAGAGACTTTCATGTAGTATGCACCCCCCTCGTCTGGTTATACATCAATGATCATATTATACGGTATTCATCTACCCGTAATACGTAGCTGGCTGAGTCATTCTTCCGCTCTCCAGTATTCTGGTTCTGGGGTGTGACAAGGTTTTAGTGGTGGCCCATGCAGGTCTGATTTCAGACTTGTGGGGTGTTTTGATTTATAGGATGTCTCAATCACACATGTTTCCCTTGATCTCCTGATTCGTTATTCTCGATTCTAGCTTGACATTTCGGTGTCCTTTGACTTCATTGATCTTCCTGTCCGATCGTTTGATTGTTCTCTTGTCCTTTTTCTTAGGGCACTTCGTCCGCATCTATCAGGACTGGACAGCAGCAATAAGGACAACCTGACCAGGTTGGACCAGTACGACCTCAAGAGACTATTCAAGAAGAAGTAATAGTGGAACCATCAACTGGACCGCAGTATCCGGAGGTTCCAACACCACCAATAGTTCCACCCACCCCTGTGGAAGTAGACACCCCAGCCCTTCTGGAGATCATGAGAGAGATGATGGCCACTCAGCAACATCAGACGTTAGTCCAGCAGCGCATGCACGCTCAGTTGCAAGAGCAGAATGTACTACTCAACCAAGGGTTGCAGACGACATTGGAAAGAGGGGCAAGGACGGATTCAGGAGCGTCAGTCCGATTTTGCAAGTACAACCCCCGCCGTTTCGAAGGCACGGAGGATGCCATCTCAGCAGATGCATGTCTTAAGGATATTGAGGCTATTTTGACAGCAGCTAAGGTGCCGACAGAAGAACGTGTGGATCTAGTGAAGTTGTTACTTCAGGATCTCGCACGTGATTGGTAGGAATCAGAGGAGGTAGGCATCACGTCCTGTGGCTTGGGACGACTTTACTACAAGATTCAAGACAAATTACTATAGAGTTGTGGCGCAGTTTGAGCTACAACAGAAGTTTATCAACCTCAGACAGGTTGGCAAGACTGTAGATGCTTATGCAGCGGAGTTCTGCAGATTGAGTAGGTTCGCCCCAGAGATGGTAGCAACAAGAGCCAGAGGGCTATGAGGTTCCAGCAAGGGTTTCATCTTGAGCTCTTACAATTGATAGAGGGGCACAATTACCAGACTTTTGATAAAGTATTGACGGCAACCCGAAGGCATGAGATCACCATTCAGAGGCTTGCGGCAAGGACTGGAGGTCAGAAGAGATCCCACAGTCAGATTGAAGGAGGAGGGGAGCAGCACCCCGAACAACAGTACCGTCCCTTGGCATCCGCATTCATGATGTGGCGATGCGAGGGCCATGACCACCACCCAGGCAGCAACAGCAACAGAGGAAGAACCAGCAACCCCCGGCGGGCTGCACTTATTATGGGAAGGTAGGGCACACTAGAGATGTGTGTCGGACATTGAACGGGCAGTATTTGATATGTGAATATCCAGGTAATTGGGTTACCACCTGTCCCCTGAATTCGAGGTCAGGAGGACCAGGGAAACAGTTTCCTACTCTGCCAGCACCAGGGGTAGGCCAGTATCGAGGACCAGCGGTAGCAGTAAGACCGTTGGCACAGCGCCCGTTAATGATGCAGGCTCAGATATTTCGGCAGCAGGGACCGTCGATGCAGCAACACCAGCATAGACCACCCCAGCATCATCAAGGAAGGGGCCAGCAGCACCAGGCTAGGCCGCAACATGGAAATCAACAAGGAGGTCGAGGACAGGCATTCACTCTGTCCATGGAGGAGGCATTAGCATCAGAGATATTGTGGCAGGTAACATTCTCGTCGCCTCCTATCCCGCAGTAGCATTGTTTGATTCGGGATCATCCCATTCATTTATATCTGCACAATTTGCGACACGGCTAGGAATAGAGTTCGAGGCATTACCAGGGAGGTTGAATATACTCACTGGTAATGGGCTCGTAGGAGTTAGTAGTCATTCTAGTATGTAGCATTGTAGTTTGCGGGCATTCCTTACCCGCCCGGTTGATAGAATTTCCTGTTGAAAATTTCGACGTTATCTTAGGCATGGACTGGCTGAAAGACAGTCATGCGACAATAGATTGTCGTAGATGGAGTGTAACTTTTGATATTCCAGGCATGAAGCGGTTCACCTTAGTCAGATCAGTGGCAACTCAACAAGAGCAGGGAGTAGTGACGACAATGGAAGAAGTTCAAGTCCCGAAGGTGGTTGAAGAGTTTCTAGACGTATTTCCTGAAGAACTTCTAGGTCTCCCCCGGTTAGATATTGAGTTCAGTATAGAATTGGCACCTGGAACTAAACTGATATCAGATCGAGTTTATAGAATGGCGGATTCTGAGCAAGCCAAGGTATATCAGCACATAGAGGAACTGAAGGAGAAGATG
Organism: Iris pallida; assembly: GCA_029216955.1. Classification (NCBI taxonomy): domain Eukaryota; kingdom Viridiplantae; phylum Streptophyta; class Magnoliopsida; order Asparagales; family Iridaceae; genus Iris; species Iris pallida. Next base: position 20,200 of record JANAVB010025047.1, read on the forward strand.
TTCATCCAAGCTAGCTTGTCACCATGGGCAGCACCAGTGGTACTTGTGGGGAAGAAGGATGGGTCATCCCGATTGTGCATCGATTACAGGAAGCTTAATGCGGCAACAGTAAAGAACAAGTACCCACTACCCAGGATCGACGACTTATTTGATCAGTTGAGCAAAGCTAGAGTTTTTTCCAAGATAGATCTTCGTTCAGGGTATCATCAAGTGAGGGTTCGGAAGAAGGACATTCCCAAGATAGCATTCAGGTCGAAGTATGGGCATTATGAATTCTTAGTAATGCCGTTTGGTTTGACCAATGCTCCAGCAATCTTTATGGATTTGATGAATCGCATCTTTATGCCGTACTTGGATCAATTTGTCGTTGTGTTTCTCGACGACATTCTTGTATATTCAACTAGTGAAGAGGAGCATGAACCACCTCCGGAAGGTGTTACAGGTTCTGAGAGAGAACCAGTTGTATGCCAAGCTCAGCAAGTGTGAGTTTTGGTCGGACCATATTTCATTTTTGGGTCACATCGTATCAGGAGCTGGAGTAGCAGTGGATCCCAAGAAGGTAGAAGCAGTAGAGAGTTGGCCAGTACCCAAGACCGTAGCTGATGTGCGGAGTTTTCTTGGGATTGGCAGGATATTACAGAAGGTTTGTATCATATTTTGTAAGACTTTCAGCACCCATGACACGCTTGACACGGAAGGATGTGCCATTCGTCTGGTCGGCAGAATGCCAGACATCATTTGAGACTTTGAAGCAGAAGTTGATATCAGCACCTATTCTTACATTGCCAGTTGGACCCGGAGGTTTTACATTATATTGTGATGCGTCATGAAAAGGACTTGGATGTGTCCTCATGCAGCATGGGAAGGTGATAGCGTACGCATCTTGGCAGCTTCGAGACCACGAGAAGAATTACCTGACTTATGACTTGGAGTTGGCAGCAGTAGTATTTGCTTTGAAGCTATGGAGGCATTACTTATATGGTGACCGAGTGGACATGTACACAGACCACAAAAGTCTGAAGTACATTTTTACTCAGAAGGAACTGAACATGAGGCAGAGAAGATGGTTGGAGTTGATTAAGGACTATGACGTGGAGCTTCAGTATCACCCAGGCAAGGCTAATGTGGTAGCAGACGCTCTCAGCAGAAGAGGCGGCGCATTTAAGTTGACAACACCGAGGCATATCTTAGAAGACCTTTAGGAGATGGGCATCGAAGTTTACTTTCTAGTGATGTAGGAGTTCTAGCAAGTCTACAAGTTCAATCCGACTTGGTAGGCAGGATCAAGGCAGCTCAGGCACAAGACCCAGGGATTCAGAAGCTTAGGACAGAATGTGAGTCAGGACTCAGGAAGGAGATGAGAATTCATGAAGATGGTACACTTAGGTTTGGGTCACATCTATGTTGCCTAGTGGAGATATCAGACAGGAGGTTATGACAGAAGCTCACAGTTCTCAGTATTCTATACACCCTGGAGGGACCAAGATGTACCAAGATATTAAGCAGCACTTCTGGTGGAACGGAATGAAGATGAAGATAGCTAGATTCGTTTTCCGTTGCTTGGTATGTCAGCAAGTGAAGGCAGAACAGCAGAGACCAGCTGGATTATTGCAACCGCTTCCTATCCCGGAATGGAAGTGGGAGCATATCACAATGGACTTTGTGATCGGTTTACCGAGATCACCAAGTGGTAAGAATGCTATTTGGGTAATCGTAGATCGGCTTACGAAGGTGGCACATTTTCTTCCTTTTAGAGTAGGTCAATCTACGGAGAAGTTGGCAGAATTGTATATGCAACAGATAGTCAGGCAGCATGGAGTCCCTGTCAGTATTGTGTCAGACAGAGATACCCGTTTTATATCACATTTTTGGAAGAGCTTACATCATAGCCTGGGTACCAAGTTAAGATTTAGCACGGCTTACCATCCCCAGACAGACGGGCAATCAGAAAGAACAATTCAGACTTTAGAAGATATGTTGCGAGCATGCACTCTGGATTTTGGAGGATCTTGGGAGAGCCACCTGCACTTAGTCGAGTTCTCGTACAACAACAGTTATCAAGCTAGTATCCAGATGGCGCCATTTGAAGCACTATATGGTAAGAAGTGTAGGTCGCCACTGGCATGGGATGATATTGGGGAGAGGAAGATGCTAGGTCCGAAAATGATTATCCAAATAGTTGAGGTGGTCAAGGGAATTAGAGAGTGACTTCGAGTTGCGCAGGATCGGCATCGTCACTGGACGGACCAGCATCGTTGGTCGCTAGAGTTTTCCGTTGGGGACCACGTGTTCTTACGGATCTCACCTACCCGTGGGGTTATTAGATTTGGCGTTCGCGGGAAGTTGAGTCCCCGATACGTGGGTCCGTTTGTTATCCTTGATCGGATAGGCGATGTTGCTTATCGTTTATCCCTTCCACCTTCGTTACGAGAGGTGCATGATATGTTTCATGTATCTCAGTTGCAAAGATATGTATCGGACCCAAGCCATATCCTTGATCATTCTGAGCTGGTTGTTGGTACCAACTTGTCTTACAGGAGCAGCCTGTGTCCATCTTGGACCGAAGAGAGAAGATACTCAAGAATCGAACAATTAGCCTTGTCCGGGTTGCTTGGGGTCATCACTCTTTAGGAGAGTCAACGTAGGAACGTGAGGATGATATCCGATCACGGTATCCACACATGTTTGACTCACAAGGTATATTTCTTCATGTATACGTTGATTGTCTTAACTCCTCATGCTTGTCACCTTATGAGTAGAATTGTGTGGTGTTGTCGATAGTTAAACATAGATATGTTACTTGCTATTGGCATTGTAGAATAATTGCTTAACTAAATTGCTTGTACCTGGATTAGTTCAGCTCTGATGTTTCTATCCTGCTTTGATTTGAAATTTCGAGGGCAGAATTTTTCTAAGGAGGGTAGAGATGTCACTTCCATTCCCAGAATACATATTTTTTTAAAATGCATGTACTCTTTAAATGTAAATATTTTATATTTATCATGTATTGCTCTGTATTTAAATTCCTTTAATTACCTGTTAATTATTTTCTGTATTTTATTTCTGCATTTTACTTTCTGCTTTTATACTCTGCTTTAGCTTTGTTTTGGGTTCGGCTTGAAATGGTTTAATTATGTTGGTTCAAAATGAACCCAAACCCCCACCTACCACCACCCCATTTAAAGCCCCAAACCCTTTCTCTCTTTTCATTACTTCTTCTCATTACTCTTGTTCTTCCTCATAACTCTCCCACCAACCTAGAAGAGATAGGCAAGTGCCAACTTGCTTCTTGATGGATCTCTATTTTGTTGTTCCATTGTCTTCCTCTCAACATTCTAAGACACTTTAGTGCTCGGCATTTTCAATTTCTATGGCTAAATTCTTCTAGATCTAAGTTTATAGTATTTTCAGATTTCTTGGGTTTTGATCTATCTAATATTGTTATTTTCAAGTTTTGATGGTTCCATGTTGTAGAGAATTTCGATCTACCCCATTTTGACCTATGGAAGTCCAAATTTGGACTTACGGTGAAGGTTTTATGGAGCTTGGAAGCCAAGGGTTCCATGACCATCCTTCTCAGGTTTTCTGAGAAGATGGGTCCCCACTTTCCCAACCGCATGAGATTTTATTCTCAGCCGCATGAAATTTTATTTTCCAACCGCATAAGAATTCTATTTCTCAGCCGCATGAAATTTATTTTCCAACCGCATGAGATTTTTATTTCTCAGCCGCATGTAATTTATTTTCCAACCGCATGAGATTTTTATTTCTCAGCCGTATGAATTTTATTTCCCAACCGCATGAGAATTTTATTTCTCAGCCGCATGAAATTTTATTTTCCAACCGCATGAGATTTTTATTTCAGCCGCATGAAATTTTATTTTCCATCCGCATGAGATTTTTATTTCTCAGCCGCATGAAATTTTATTTTCCAACCGCATGAGATTTTATTTCTCAGCATGAAATTTTATTTCCCAACCGCATGAGATTTTATTTCTCAGCCACATGAAATTTTATTTCCCAACCGCATGAAATTTTATTTCCCAACCGCATGAGATGTTTATTTCTCAGCTGCATGATGAGATTTTTATTTCTCAGCCGCATAAAATTTTATTTTCCAACCGCATGATATTTTTTTTCTCAGCCGCATGAAATTTTATTTCCCAACCGCATGAGATCTTTATTTCTCAGCCGCATGAAATTTTATTTCCCAACCGCATGAGATCTTTTCTCAGCCGCATGAAATTTTATTTTCCAACCGTATGAGATTTTTTTCTCAGCCGCATGAAATTTTATTTCTCAGCCGCATGAAATCATTATTTCCCAACCGCATAAAATCTTTATTTTCCGAATTTGGCATTAATTAACATTGATTGTTATCTTGATTAATAATTGATCATGCGTTCCTAGATGGAACTAAGAGACTGGCTAGTCGTCTTATTGAATTAGATGGAATAAGACACGTTCATATTAACTATGAATTATTGCACTCGATTGGCCAATCCCGAATATTGGCATATGGATACATACTGGCTACAATTAATTATTTATTTTTACGAAGCATGTGTACTTTATGGTCCAGGCATGATTATTCCGTGGTTAGTTTTAATTGTTGCATTACGCTATGTAAGACCTACAACCTAACCGCACGGGTATCGTTATAGAGTTGGCATATCGTACTTTGTACGGAAGTACTCATTCTGAATGACCATGATCCACGACATGGGATTTTACTTAACATAGAGGCTACTAAGTTAAATAAAATAATGATTGCATGAAGAGAATGGATTCCCGAGTTCTTACATGGCAACCCTCTTTGGGACTATTAAGTGTCCGACAGGCCGGCTGGTTCCCACAGATACTACAATTCTGCCACACGGACAGAGAGCGGTATCTGCTTATATTATTAAATTGTACATGGTATATTAACGACGGGCGTTCCGCTAGAACTCGTCTAAGTACATGATTGGCGTAATTGATTGATTGGATAGACTAGCCTTGCTTGCACATAGTAAGAACTGAGGAATCCTTTATTGCATATTTCCAGGATAACTTGGGACTCACAAGTAGCAAGCCGTAGTTACTGCATGGCCGTCTAAATTGATTTGTTTGTATACTGTACCTACTTTGTTACCTAACTGAGATGATCAGAATGTCAGGACATGACGGGCCAACTTCTGTCCTTGTTTGGTTGGGAGGTTGGTTCGAAGTGTCGTGATGTTATGTGAATCCCAGTAGCAAGCAGAGATCTATTAGTATATTCCCTTATTTACTGGTTTAATCCTTCATATCGTGCTTCCTTGCGGTACTTGCTATTAGAGGTCTAACCTCTCTGGTTTTGCATGGCCTGATATAGAGCCGGTTCCCGAGGACTCAGCTTACTTCCACCTCCAAGATGGTCAATACTAGAGGGATGATCGCAGGAGGATTCGAGTGGGTTCCTTACTTCCCCGCTCGTTTTGTTATTTACTTTATACCTTGCCGTTTGGCACCGACATGTTAGTCGGATCGTCTTGTACTTACTTTTACATAGTTGTAACTAAGTCAGGCTGCAGCTGATAACAATTGTGTATACTTTTGCTACATCATCTGGCTATATTTTGTAAAGCCAGATATCAAGAACATTTTGACAGAGCGTTTGGGACGCCTTACTACTTTATCTTACATGTTCCCTATTTCTGTTCCTTGTTTGAATGATTGAGACAATAGATGTGTAGTGACCATAGTGAGACTTTCATGTAGTATGCACCCCCCTCGTCTGGTTAGACAGCAATGATCGTATTATACGGTATTCATCTACCCGTAATACGTAGCTGGCTGAGTCATTCCTCCGCTCTCCAGTATTCTGGTTCTGGGGCGTGACACATATCTGCAATGTTTCTCCTCCCCAATATACAAGTAAAGAACAAGAACATGATAGGTACCAGAACCAGAAGCACATGACCAATCGTGTGTATAATATGTCCAATATGAGATCAATGCAATGCAGAAATATAAAGTCAAGTTCAATCGTAGTGTACTTGCCTTGTCCTTGCAAATCGGTGTCTCTAATTCTCCACCTAGAGTTGGATAAGAATAGGTTAGATTCTAAGAATGACTCTAGCTATCTCTAACAAGCTAATTCACTAATATATTCTAACTAATTTATATACTTAGCTACAGAAAATGATTTAATAAAATAATATTATTTAGATAATAACTAGAACTAAATATTCACTATATAGTAAGATAATATTACTCAGATAAGTATTGATTTATAACTATTTCTACTAGCAACTAGTTTTAATCGAGATAACATTCATAACAAATTAATTTAAACAAATTCTAATATAGGAAAATTAATATTTTACAATTTGTACTAGAAAAATATAACTTTAGCAAATATAAAATTTCAAAATATTTATCACAATTTAGAAACATTTAGCAAATATTGTTAGAGTAGTAAAATCATAACAACAATAATTTAACTTAGCAAAATAGTTTTACTAGTAACATATTTTTAGAATATTTAAAATATTTTCTAAACAAATACAAATCATTAACTAAAAATCTACAATTTTAACTAATTATAAACTAAATTACTGAGACAACTAGTCAGCCCCAAAGGTTGAAATTAAAAACCTAAACTTAATAAATTGAATCAATACTGGCTTGCAGTCCAAGCCCTACATATAGCAAGATTAAAGGATCCTATATTAATGGGCTCAATCAGCCCATTACTAGATCCAAATGATCTTAGGGTTAAAATCTAGCTATCTTTACAGAAGAGAGTGAACAACACTGAAATAAAAGGAGAGTAGGCGGCTAAGAAGAAAGAGAGGGGAAGGGAAAGCTCACCACGGAGTCTCCGGAGAGTCGATGCACAAAGGCGGTACCGAGAGCAGCGGGGCAGAGAGAGCTGGATGCAGCTTGAAGAGGTCGAGGAAACGGAACTTCGATCGTCGAAGCACCGAGCGGAGAAAATGACTCCGTCGGAGGGCTCTTCGCCAGGTGGAGGCGGTGCGATAGCTAGAAGATGGTCCAGGTACTCGATCGTCCACCGGAGGGCAGCGACGTAGTTTAGGAACCGAGGGCAGTGCTGTTCTCGAAGATCCTGAGCGAGCCCTGAGAAGTTGGCGCAGACATTAAAGACTACAGCAGATCTGCACAGATCTGACCATCGGCGGCTTCACGTGGTGCCTTCACGGTCGACAGCGATTCAAGGTGAGTGGAATATTTGTGTGTGGCTTGCGGGGAAATAAAGGCGGTAGGACTAAGGGTCGCCGGAGTAGGTGGTACCGCTCAGTGGAGTGCTCGAAGCAACCACGAAGATCGGTGGCCGGAGTTTGGATCAGTTGGACCTGAGCGGTGGGTGTTAGTGGTGATACAACATGGAGTCTGTTGCAAAGGAGGCAATATTGGTGCTGGTTTGGTCGATAGGGAAGAGGTCTGGCTGGTGGTGGTGTCTATGTCGAGTGGAAATGGTGGGGTGGAGTCGTGAGGATGCCTGTAACGGTGGTGTTCGGAAGCAACGGTCGGAGATGGCCGGGACATGGCTGAGATGGAGGAGACGGTGAGGGCAGTGCTCGCCGGGGTTGGCCGGTGAGCGGCGGTCCGGTAGGCGGAGCACGACGACGACGGGGTGATCGAACATGATAGAGATTGAATGTCAGGAGAGTGTGAGAGTATAGAATTTTGTAATAGAATATTGGAAGTCCCCAATATTCTATAGGAAGAGAGAGTGGAGTGCTCCACAACCCATGATGGCACCCTTGTAATTTCTAGTAGATCTAAGGGTACTAGTAAGGTTGCTAACAGCTCTAACAAACTAATACTATTCCCTAACTAACAACATATTCAACTAGGCCAAGATTACAGCGGGCAATATGGGTTATCAATTGTAGCTTAACAGTGAGTTGAACACATGGTTGGGTTAAACTAGTTTTAGTTTTTTAGGTTTGGCTACTAGTTAGAGCTTTTGGCAACTAAGCTTGATCTCCTATAGGTAGATACTCCAGATGGATGGGACCAAAAGAAGTACAAATAAAGATTTAGATAAATTGAATAGGTTTAAAGATATCTAGTAGACAAGGCGGCCTTTGGGCCTTCCTGTCACACCCCGGTCCTGTAGGGCCGATCGTCCTCGCTAAGGCGTGATGTTGTACGAGCCTAGATTACGCTCGTGCAAGGCAGTTTCATAATGGCCGATTACAAAAGCTTGCGACGGGGTCGTCGCACAGAAGTTCCAAGCAGAAATATTGAATATACAAGGCAACAGAAGCATTGAGACAAAATCAGAGGCTTTATTGATAACGAACATAAGCTTACAAACGCATGTAGCCAAGATTACAATCACTCAAGCTCACTTTTCTCTCTGATTACAAGTCACTTAGCTATCTCTCATCTCTCAATATAATTTAACGAGCAAACGGATGCTTCAGATAGGCGATGTCCATACATTATGTGTCCCGTATAAGTTCTGACTCCATGCGGCCGCACGCCTCGAAATGCCAAGAAACGTCGTGCCTCGACGCATCCAAGCGAGCTCCGCGCTAACGAGCTTCTACCTGCGCCTGCACATAGAAACTATGTGGGTGTCAATACTCGTACTCAATCCCGACTTACGAAACTTGTGTTGACGACTCAACACGATACCACATTCGTGCCGAAGCACGTGCCCTTGCTATAGCCAAATCTTAGGCTCCATAATGGTGTTGCAACCATGCACACTTGCTAAACTCACTTCGTGCCATGCTTACGCTATCTTTGATTCGACCTTCACCGTGCATGCAGATTGTCACTTAGCACACCAGCTTATCTATATGAAAGGTCACTAGCAATGTCAAGCTATTTTGGACTTATAGCAGGGTTAGACGGCGATCCTTTTGCGTGCATGCAAAAGTTCTCGAATCACCCGTGTCGATTCATTGCTGACGGGCGCCGATTCATTACTATAGCAGGCTATAACTCGCTTCTCCTGGGCCGACATGATCCCGATCGCCCGATGATCATTCGAAAAGACTACACCTTGTGCACAAGTTGTCCATGACCACGCACCTACGTCGACTTCTAGACTCGATGTGAATGCAAGGCCTACAGATGATACCACTTGCTTTCTCTTCCTTAAACTTCTTTATCCATAACCATGCTTTCCATTCTTCATGCGAGACTCGCAAGCCACGGGACCGGTCTCGACGACAAATGGTCGTATATACTTTACATTATTTGAAAACGGGGAACGGCTATTGCATAGCCTTCCAGATAAACCTGAACAAATGTGTTCCTTTGTGTCCCATAGACCGTGGCATACTTATCTTTGAACCGACTGTGGCTAGTGCCGTAGACTGAGTTGTGTTCTATGCGACACTATCGCCCAAGTCATACTTTATATGACGAACCTTGAGATCGTGGGACTATGTGACTTTGACAACCGCATAAAACATGGGACAGTGCTTGGTATGACTTCGATAGCCTAGCAAAACTCTTGCCAAACTCAATCATGCAACAACTTAACCCGTGGGACGAGCAAAGGCTATGCCAAGCCTTGGACGAGAACCGTGCTGTAGAACCCTAGAGGGGGGGTGAATAGGATAATAAAAAATTACTTAACATAAGTAAGCTATTTTACTGAAGTAAATGAGAGAGAGAGAGAGAGAAAGAGAATCAAACACTCGATGTATCCTGGTCTCCACCCTAGAGGTAATCCAGTCCCGGAACTCTCTCCGGCTTAAATCTACTATTAAGTAAATAGTTACACACGAGTTTGGATTCGAAGAACTCACCAACTTCAACACGAGTATGGATCCGAAGAACTCGCCAACTTCTTACACGCGAGTTTTCTTACGAAGGCTCGTCAACTTCAAAAGGAAAAGAAAGGAAGTTGTTGATCTTCTACAACACTTGAAGATCGAAAATTACAACTCTTGAATACTCTAGCAGTTTTGGATTGGATGACAATTAAAAGCTTAGGTAGAGTAGTGATGGTGGAGCTCTTGGTTGTTAAAAAATTTATGGCTTGAGTGGATAACCTTCAATGAGAAGAAGGAATCCATTTATATAGAAAACCAAGAAAGAATAGCATTTAATGCTTATGAACATAATACGGACGGCATGCCGTCGGTATGGACCGGCATACCGTCGGCATACCGTTCGAAACAGTATCGGTAATAAATCTAGCCGTTGGGAGCATTTAATGCTAGTATCTTGTCCATTCAAAAATTAAATCTGACAAAGTCGGTATACCGTCGGTATAAGGCGGTATGCCATCGGTATACCGATTTTTGTCACAGAACATTTTGTGGCTCACAAAACAGTATACCGCCGGTGTACTGTAGTATGCCGTCGGTATACCGATTTTTTCACAGAATATTTTATGGCTCACAAAATGGTATACTGTAGTATGCCGTCGGTATGCCAAGTTTCGTCACAGAATATTTTGTGGCTCACAAAACGGTATACCACCGGTATACTGTAGTATGCCGAGTTTCGTCACAGAATATATTTCTGGTTCAGAAACGGTATACCGTCGGTACACAGCGGTATACCGTCGGTATGTCGTTTCTTTAGACATTGAATTTTGACTTAAAAAAAGGAAAGAGCTTTATGTTTATCATCCAACCTAAGGTGTTATACAGAAAGACCTAGACCTTGTACACACTCAAAATCTTGAATCTTTTGAGAGCTGTCTTTGAGGTGCGCTGGTCTTTTCTTCAGTCTTCTTTTAAGGATTACCATAAGGCTTTGATGATTCGGCTTGAATGGACAAATTTTTTTAGGAGAGCTTGAGGGATTATCTGTTAACTGAAATATAAAGAAAACTAAACCACGAAGATGCTGTTAATATTATCAAAATAAATGAGCCAACAATCTTTTCCATTTTGATAATGGACAAAATAGAGAGATAACGTCTTCAGGGAGTGACTCCCCCGTAGGTAGACTACTCCCCCTCAATACGTTTTCTCCCCCTTTGTCACTTAATCAAAGATGGAAAATCAAGTATTTAGGAAGAAAACGGGAGAGCTCAAGAGTAAATGAAAGCATGCATATATTTGATCGTCAAATTTTAAAAAGTACGGCTTGATAGTTCATAAACAGAAAGACAATTAAACTCTCCCTAACGAGAGTAAAACAAGACATAAAATGGTCCCCGTAGGACCACACAAGACATCTAAACATAACCATTGGTCTCCGCAGGACCTCAAAAGACACACACTAAATACTGACACCAATTCTTTATTCTACTATCCATAAAAGGAGACCGCAGCTACTGATCTGCTGGATCATCATCCTCACCATTCGGAGTCTCGTAAAAGGCACCGAAAGGATCCACACCATCAGGGTACATGAACCCGTAAGCATTGGGGTCAAAGAATCGGGAGCCTTGGAATTGAGGATCCTGATGGTTAAGATCCAGATAAAGATTGCGGACCTGAAGAGTCCGTTGGATGAAGTAGGCTTGGTCATGGAAGCGACTCTGAATGAGATTCCCAAGGCCATGGGTATTGGCCCTCATCTGCTCCTCCGCCTGAGCCATACACATATCAAAATGCTACTGGGTCAGTGGCATGAAACGTCCAGATGGAGGAGACATAGAAGCGCTGCTGTAGGAGAAGTAGGCTGGGGTTCATGAGAGGATGAAGCACGAGACGCAGAGGCAGGGCAGAGCAGAGGATGGCAAGAAATAAAAGAACACCGTCCGATTGGCAGAGAGAGGTCCACGCCTTTCGCCTCAAGAATTAGGGTGATGAAGGTGCCATAGTTAAGTGATGGTTTCCCCGCAGGAAGGACAGAGTAGAAGGCGTTGAGGAGAGTTTTGGGGAATGATCAAGTCTTCTTCGAGTATAAATAATACATGCAAACTAGAGCATCCTTAGTGATAGCATCGTAGTTGCCATACTTGGGATAAAGAGTGTGGCAGATAATCTGATGGAGCTCGTAGTAGAAGGGCTCCAACTACTTCGAGATGGCCGAAATGGCATGAGGATTCGGTCCCTTGCAGATAATGCCGCAGAACTCATCGAAGGAGACTTCGGCGGTAGGATAGAGATCGGCCAAGGTCGGAAGAGCATTCCCGCGATTTGGTATCTCGAGAATCTCCGCAATATCGCAAGCCGTGAGGCAAAAATGGCGATCAGTGACCATGGTCTCGATGGCATTGTTGGCCAGATCAGGAACAAGGTTGCAGTAGAAGAGTCGTACCACCGCCGGATAAACAGGCACTTATCGACGCAGAAGAGAGGAGTGGCCGACAGTCTCAAAAAGTGGCAGATGGCCAGAGAAGACGTTCCAATTTATAGCCTTTCTTTTGTAGACAACGTGGTTTGCAAAGTGATGGCACCACGCATCGGCAGCAAGGGCGGATTTGAAGATCTTGGAATCATAGGCGCCATTGGGTAGGGGCACCGGAGTGAATGGGTTGGAAACGGAGGTGGAGCGAGGTCTTTTGAGATTGGCCATGGAGTTTGATGGTAAGAGGAAGAAAAAGGTGTGAAAGATTATGGAGAGGAGGAAAAAGAAGGAGTTGTGGTTATAAAGAGAAGAGGAGAGATGGTATTTAAATTTGGGGGGTGATGGTGGGAAGTGATGAAAATAAAAAATGAATAGGGGTTTTGAAAAGAGAGGGATGTGAAAGGATGGGATTGGAGAGATAGGTATTTAATGAAAGATAGGAATGAAGGGATGGGAATTAAATGAAGGGATTTGAAAAGATTTGAAAAAAAAAAGTAGAAGGGGTTACCGATAGCTATTATGACTGTCTATCTCCGCCGGAGACGGTATGCCGTCGGCATGCCGGTGGATGCCGACGGCATACCGATTATGCGCACAAAAAGTTTTATAAATCGGTATGCCACCGGAATGCCGTTGTATGTCGCCGGTGTGCCGTCTGAGTAGAGCTAGATGTCAAGATTAATAATGCCTAATTCTCGGCAAACAAAAACGAAACGATCCTCCGGGAGAGGTTTGGTGAAGATGTCGGCCAATTGATAAGTAGTGTCAACAAAATCAAGGCAAATATCCCCTTTTGTTGATGGTCACGAAGAAAATGGTGTCTAATCTCAATGTGCTTCGTGCGTGACAAATCGGATTTTTTTGTGATATTTATAGAGCTAGTATTATCACATTTAATAGAAGTGCAAGTCGAAGAGATACCATAATCTACTAGTGTTTGTGACATCCAAAGAATTTGTGCACAACAGCAGCCGGCCGCTATATACTCGGCCTCAGTGGTTGAAAGAGCAACAGAATTTTGTTTCTTACTAAACCACGATACCAAGGACTTTCCAAGGAATTGACATGTACCGCTAGTGCTTTTTCGGTCAATTTTGCATCCGACAAAATTTGCATCCGAGAAGCCGAGAAGCTCAAAGGATAAAGATTTCGGATACCAAAGTCCTATATTAATGGTGCCTTTGAGATACCGAAAAATAGGTTTTACAGCACAAAAGTGCGATTCTTTTGGATTTGCTTGGTATCGTGCACAAATACAAACACTAAATTAATATCGGGTCGGCTAGCAGTTAAATAGAATAAGCTCCCGATCATACCTCGATACTTACGAATATCGACCGAGATACCGTCTTCATCATTATCAAGTTTTATCGTTGTTGACATAGGAGTCCTCATTGATTTGGATGAGTCAAGTTCGAAACATTTGAGGAGATCCTTTGTATATTTGGCTTGATTGATAAAGGTTCCTTTGGGGCCTTGTTTGATTTGCAAACCTAAAAAGAAGGATAGTTCTCCTGTCATGCTCATTTCAAATTCATCTTGCATTACTTTAGCAAATTCTACACAAAGTGCATTGTTAGTGGAACCAAAAATAATATCATCGACATAAATTTGAACTAACAATAGTGTGCCATTAAGAGATTTGATAAAAAGTGTAGTGTCAATTTTTTCCTTAGAAAAGTTGTGAGAGATAAAAAAAAACTAAGGCGCTCATACCAAGCACAAGGAGCTTGTTTGAGGCCATAAAGGGCTTTGTGTAATTTGAAAACATGATGAGGGAATTGAAAATCTTCAAAGCCAGGAGGTTGCTTAACATAAACTTTCTCTTTAATAATGCCATTTAGAAAAGCACTTTTAACATCCATTTGAAAAAGTTTGAAATCATTAAAGCAAGCAAAAGCACATAGCATGCGAATGGATTCAAGACGAGCAACCGGAGCATAGGTTTTATCATAGTCAATGCCTTCCTCTTGGTTATAGCCTTGAGCAACCAATCGATCTTTGTTATAAGTGACTAACCCATCTTCGTTAAGTTTATTACGAAACACCCATTTAGTTCCAATAATGGGATGGTGTAAGGTTTAGGGACAAGTTCCCAAACCTTATTTCGCTCAAATTGATTTAGCTCTTCATGCATCGCTATCATCCAAAATTATCATGAAAAGCATCATTAATATTTTTAGGCTCTATTTGAGAAATAAAAGCCACGTTTGCACAAAGATCACGAGTGGAGGATCTAGTACTAACACGAGAAGAAGGATCACCAATGATAAGCTCCTTAGGATGATTAGGGACAAATCTCCATTCCTTTGGAGGTCATGTCACGACCCGATCCCAAATAATTGGATCGAACCGGATCATGCCCAGCCTGCACCGTTGTTGAGACGGTGGCAGTAAGCTGTTCAGTAGCAGGTAACCATACAACAACACTATATTTCACAACTCAACATCGGAAAATTTAAAACTTTATTAAACTTTTACAATGAAATGAAAGATACAACTTAAACCATTTTCTACATACATCAATAAGGAAAGAAAACACTAGGCAAATAGCTCATCAGTCTCGAAATCCTCGTCCTCTAGTTGGGACCTCGGAAATATCGCGGAACAAAGCCTCATCAGTGATACCTAAAAATGTTAGATCTCCAGTCAGGAGGGAGCAAAGTACAATTCATGCTAATTTGACAATTAAAATAATAATAGAATCATGCACTTTTAAACAGTTTTGAAATCAACAATAAAGCAGTTACAGTTTTAAAACAGTTACAGTTCTGTGATGTGAATAGGCAATGAATATGACCGGCTTGGGTTTGTTACAGTAAGATACGGCTTATCCCCGTGTGTATGAGGGATAAGCTAAAACAGTTACAGTAGTTACAGTAGTTACAGTAGTTTGGTTGTGGTCATACTCATTATACTACTCTCCCAGTCCCCAATAGTTTAGTAGTTACAGTCAATGCTCTCAAAGAAAGTTCCGTGTTGTATCGTGGTTTAAACTTGCAATAAAACGATTACTAAATAATTGTAACAACACAAATGTACTTGCCTTAGTTTGACTGGATTTGAAAGGTTGAAGACTTCAGGATGGAAATTCAGAATCGTCCTCGAATTCCTACATTCGAGAATTAGACTCAGATATCAGGTTCACCAACCTAGCTACGCTAGTTGAAATTTCTATTTGCGTCCTAGTCCAATTTTAGTTCTTAATTAACCAAACACAGAAAAATACGGTTATTAAGTGTGTTGATTTAATACGAGGGAAAATATCTTTTTTAACTTTTGAATTAGGGAAAACACCGTCGCTGCCAGATTATTTATGAAAACTTGATAATTTATAAATATAGTTATAAAGCTAATCTTTTTTATTTTAGTAAGAAATACGTGATTTTTAATTATTAATAAACTCGTCAATTTTAGGTGAGAAAATATTAATTAATTTTATACGAAAATACTTTTTAGTCAATTTAATCGTTAATAGCAAAAACTCAAAAAAAAAACCAGAAATGACAGGAATCTAAGCTATTACAGTTACAGACCAGCCAGCTGGGCTTATGCCCATTACAATTTATTTACATAAATTGAAATAAGATAAACTGCCGTTAGTCCTAAACTAAAATATTAAATAAAATTAAACAGGAATTAAATATAAAAATAAGTAAATCATAAGTCTCAGACATGGTCCGATCCTTATTTTGGCTAATTGTCTCAACGTCCGGGCGGGGCCGGCATCGTTTGCACTTAGCCGGGTCCATTGACCGATACGGTTGTCACCCAAAAATCAAATATCGAATAAATTCCGAAAATCATTTTAAATTCATTTTGAAAATAATTCAGGATTACGGAAAAATCGGCAGCATCTCCTCTGTTTTGGTCAACCCAAAAACTAGGAAAATGGCGCCGATAATTCCTGCAAGTCCCAAACCAGGGAAAAACCCAAATTTATATATAAAATATCCACAACCAATCCCAGAATAATCGAGACGACCCGAAATAATTTCGGAAGTCCGATTCCAATCCACAAATCACAGAACATTCCCGAAAATTCTGAAAGCTACACATACCAAAAATCCATTCCCAAATATTCCGGGAATTCAAATATTCACGGGACCTTTCCGAAAGTCCCAAAAATTACGACGTCGCTAAACCGAGTACCCAAGGGAATCGGGGACCATTTCATCATCGACAAATAATAAAATAGCGGGACAGGGGTTATACCTCGGATGCTCGGCTAGAGCTCTCAGATGAATATTAAAGAAGAAAAAATAGCTCCGAACAGCGATGTATT
>JANAVB010025048.1:0-33567 GCA_029216955.1 Iris pallida
AGTATCATATAAAATGTAACTTTGCTCGGTACTGAAGAGGGGTATGATCACGTACTCTACTATCAGTTTTCCCATAACCCTATTCTAATCATGTGAGAGATGCATCAAGACTGTTCTAGCATGGTAGTAACTGAAAGTACAATATGTAGAGATCTAACTTGCACCCCAAGGATCAGCATTTAACATGGGGGGTTTGCAGTTCATTTTAGTGACAATATGTAAGTTCGTAGAAGTACTTGCCTCTAGCAAAGCAAAACAAAACAAGCTGCGATAACAATGCTATGGATGTCTGGTAGCTCGTCACTGTAGAAGTAAATGCATAAACTTAGCTTTACACTAAGCTAAAATACTAGGACACTAATTTGTGAAATACGACTTGTGACGGGGTACCTAGCCAAAATGATGACTTGCATAAGAGACCAATGTGGGGTGACACACTATGTTAACTAACTTTCTAGGGTCTTTACATAGTGAGGGATGGAATTCAACACGACTAAAACTCCAAATAACACAAAAAGCTACAAGTCGTAATTAATCAATAAATAAATCAAAAGATCATTAGTTCTAATAATTTAGAGATAGACAAAACCTAGTTTTTCTTAAAGTAAATACCAAAGTGATCCTTGTTAATCATAGAAATTTATTATAATTTTTTTGGAATTTATTAACCAGTACAAATATTTTATAAAAATCAGTTTTCCTAAGTATACAAAAAGTGAGTTTTGGTTTCATATGCCAACTAGTGGCAAAACAGTAAATTAAATACTACAAAAATTATACTAAATTAGCTAACTTAACATAGTATCTAAATACCATTTTTCCATAATTTTAGCAATACTTTAAGTATTTTTAGAAAATTCAAAAACAGCATTGCACACAATAATTAATTATCTGCGTATTTTGTCCATGTATATAATTTGAACCAAAGTTCAAATACAGGACCAAGGCCGTGAATCAAGTCCAATATGACTTGTACAGGTCTTGAATGTGTGAAACACATTGAGCCCAAATACCCATGCTAGGCTTGGACACCAAATGGTTGCAGTAATTAAATACAATAAAAATATAATTTGGTGATAGTGCAAAATAAATATTATTATTTTAATAAGATAAAGTTTTACATAGTAACTATAAAAGTATGAACATTATTTTAGATAAATAATTTACACTAAGCTAAGTAAAATACATATAGGAAATAATATATATATATAATATAGGATATTTATATATATAGGAAAATGCTCAACTATATATATTATATATATATACAAATATATGTATATACATACATATAAGAAAATACTTATCTATAAACATATATATATATACAAAATTAATGTATACATATACATATATATAGTATATATATAATAATATATACATAAGGAAATATATATACATAAATATATGTATACATAATACACATATATATATACATACATAAAATAATGAAGTATATTCATATATATATATATTATATATATATATATATATATATATTATATATAATATATATATAAACAGCAACTATATATACCTAAATATAGTATGTATAATAATACATATATACATTATACAAATTATGTATACATATATATTTATATATAAAAACAAAAAGAAAAAGAAAAAAGAAAAGGAAAAGAAAGAAAGAAACAGCAGCAGGGGGGGCTCGAACTCGGGCTAACCGAGCGGGGGGGGGGGGGGGGGGGGGGGGGGGGGGTTTTAGTTACTGCGCGCTGGCCAGTGGGCCAGTTAGCCCGATTGTTAGGAATAGGGTTTAGCTTATGTTATTTAGTTGCGAATGATTTAACATATAAAAAAAATATAAAAACCATCCTGTGTCCTGACAGTTAAGGACACAGGGTTCTCTCGTGTCCGTGCTTCGCACGACACGCACGAGCTTCGATTTACGTGTCCAAGTACTGGACTAAGATCCCGTGTCCTGGCGAGTCTCGTGCGTGAAAACGAGACACGCACGACACGACTGAGTCATGATACCTACGTGTCCGGTCGTCGAAGTGGGTTTCGGGGGTCGTAGATGGCGGAGAAGGTGTCGAGACGGCGGCGCTCCAGTGGCGCTGCCTCCAGCTCGGCAAGGCGAAGCGGATGGCGGTGGTGGCGACCGTCGAAGACGAGTGGTGAGGCGGTGGTGGTGTGTCGCCGGAGCTAGGGCTTCGGTGAAGTGTTTTGGGGAAGAAGGGGGGGTCGTCGGTGGCTGGGGGAGAATTTAGGGTTAGGGTTTAGGTCGAGGGGGGAGTGGGGGATTTTATAGGGGGTTTGTGGCGGTGGGGGCAGCCGTGAAAGGCGGGGGCAGGGCGGCTAGTCGTCGGGGCAGCGGAGTAGGTGAGCGAGCTGGAGGAGAGAGAGGGGGAGCTGTCGGTCGGGGGGGGGGGGTTTGGGTAATTTCCAATTTGGTCCCCTAGGAACTTAGGATTTACAAATAGGTCCAAACAGCAGTAAATACAAATTATAATTTGCATAACAGAATTTAAACATTAATAAATTATAACTAATATACTAACAATTCTAATAATTGCAAAACACTATTAAAACAATTCAGAAATTACAAAATGCTATTAAAACATTTAAATAAATTACAAAATGATATTTTTGTATTTAAACTCATTAAAAATTCATAAAAAAATTCTAGAAAATTCCTAAAATTATATTAAATTATTTTAAAACCAATAATGACATTTAATAATTAATTAACACTAGTTTAAATTTTTTGAAAATCAGGGGCTTACATATAGTTTAGAGTAGGTCTTTGTACTGGACTTAGTATCCAGTTACTTTTGAGACTGTATTACTTTTGAGTCTGTATTATATTTGGACTGTATTTAGAGACCGGACATTATATATTATTTTTTCTGGACTTGACATGTTATATATTATTGTCTTGTTGTCTTTATCTTTCAGTCTTTACTTTTCGTCTTAGAGTTGTGATTGAGCATTATATATATTCATTGCTTGTCCTCCGTTCGGAGTTGACTATATTCTCGACAGGTTTTGTTATATATAAACTGTTGTCAGACTAGAAAATACACAGCGTTCCACGCCGTTTTTTCGGTGAGGGCTGGGCGTTGTCGCGTCACGTGCCCTTTTAGCGGGTGCGGGTCGTGACAGTTTGTGTTAGTTTACAGTTATTTTAATAATCATTTTATTGCAAGTTTAAACCATGATGCAAACACGAAACTCTCCCTGAGAGTACTGACTGCAACTACTGTAACTGATTGGAGGACAATGGGACTGAGGCCGATGAGCCGGCTGATTAGATAGCTTTTCCTTTTTCCAGCTTTGTTGTTTTTTAAAACTCTATTATTTGAATTCAGATATTTATTTCAGTACATTTAAATTCCTTATATTTATTTCAAAGTTTAATAAAGATTCATTTTCCCGAATTTGAGTTGTGACAAATATAGATGTTGTTGTATGGTTACCTGCTGCTAATGGAACAGCTTACTGCCGCCGTCTCAACAACGGTACAGGCTGGGCATGATCTGGTTCGACCCAATTATTTGAGATCGGGTCGTGACATGTTTTGAGTGGTGGCCCATGCAGGTCAGAATAACAACTTAGGAAAATATACCTAGAAACAATTAGAACACTAGAACATTGATTTGTCACAACATAGGTCCGAATTATATAAAATAATATTTTTGTTTGATTATAGACTTGTAGGCTATCTTGCTTATGTGTGCAGCCTAAACCTTCCAGAGAATGGTCATTGACAAGACCAATCCTGCTGGCGATGAGGTGTCATCTCCGGATCATACCCCATCTCCTCAACCAAGACCAGGGTTTATTCCCTCGCAGCTGATTGACCGTCCCCATAATGCATCCAGTGAAGTTTCTAATACACCGGCGGATCCTACCTCTTCTCAAACTGAGCTGCATTTCCTTAAGAAAGTACCCATTCTTGACGCTCCACCAGTACCAGCGAACACCTCCCAAATGGTTGCCCTACTTCAAGGAATCGTGGAGTCCCAGAAGGCTCAAGCTGAAGCCCAGCAGGAACAGATGGATATCACGAAAGAAGTCATGAAGAACGTCAATGATGTAGCCTTAGCTATCTCCAGCCAAGTTGGAGCGGAACCTCACCCTAGGAGGTTTACCCCTGAATCTAGAAGATATTTGGGTCCCATCAAGTACTATACTTTTCGGCAGTCTTGTCGTAAGAGGCTATTGGCTTGTGACTACTGCAAGAGGCCTGGTCATCAGGCCGTTAGTTGTCGTAAGAGATTGGGACAATGTTTGGCATGTGGATCCGCTGAACATCGGGTAAAGAACTGCCTCTTATCTTCCTATTATACCAGAGCACCTATCCCAGCAACACCTGCTACGCCGCAACCTAGGGACTCTCTTCCTATCGAGCAGACCTTGCCTCCTACACCCATTGCAGAAGGGCATGATGCAGACTCGAGGATCATAGAAGAATGAAGCAGTTGGAGACTGCTCGTACAAGAGCCAGAGCCATGAGGATTAATACCTAGGACTGCTGAATAGCATTATCAATTGTTATCGGAAGTTGTAACAGGATGTCCTTAGAATAATCATGAGAGTCTTGCTGTAATTCTCCTTCATGAATAAAATTCTTAGTTACACCTTTATGGTAGATGTTTTCCCTGATAGTTTTCCCGGATTACCCCAGATCTAGACATAGAGTTCACTATTGACCTAGTCCCCGGCTCTTCCCTATTTTAAGGGATGCTACAGAGTCAACCCGAAGGAGGCCAAGGAGATGAAGGACCAGATCAATAAAGTTCTAGGATTTACCCAAGATGGAACTTCATCCTAGGGAGCGTCTGTATTGTTAGTGCACAAGAAGGACGAAACAGTACGGATGTGCATCGACTACCGGGCGCTGAACAATATCACCATCAAGAACAAGTACCCTTTGCCCATCGATGACCTATATGATCAATTGAGCGGAGCCAAGGTGTTTTTGAAGATTGATCTTAGATCTGGCTACCATCAAATCAGGGTCAGAAAGGAAGATATTCCCAAGACGGCATTCAATACCAAGTATGGGCAGTTTAGATTCTTGGACATACCGTTTGGACTGACGAATGTTCCTGCGGTATTCATGAACCTTATGAACAAGGTTTTCCATGAATATCTAGATCAATTGTCGTTGTCTTCTTCAACGACATTCTGATCTATTCAAAGACGGAAGAGGAGCACGAAGAGCACCTCAGGAAAGTTCTGGAAACTTTGAGGAAGGAGAAGCTGTATGGTAAGCTTTCCAAATGTGAATTCTTTCTAGACAGGGTGGATTTTTCTTGGCCATGTTGTCACAGGAGAAAGAATTTCGGTGGATCCGAAGTAGATAGCCGCTACTGAGAAGTGGTCTATCCCGAGCTTAATAGCTGAAATCAGGAGTTTCTTGGGCTTGGCTGGCTACTGCCGGAAGTTCGTAAAAGATTTTGCCAGAATTGCTGAGCCGATGACGAAGCTCACTCAGAAGAATGAAGAGTTCATCTGGACGGAAGATTGCCAGGCATCATTCGAGGAGCTGAAGAAGAGACTTACCACTGCACCAATCCTTGCGCTACCCGCAGGAACTGGTGGTTTCTCAATCTATAGTGATGCCTCAGGTAAAGGACTGGGTTGCGTTCTTCAACAACATGGAAAAGTGATTGCTTATGCATCTAGGCAATTACGGACTCATGAGAAGAACCATCCCACACATGATCTGGAGCTTGCGGCAGTCATCTTTACTTTGAAGCTATGGAAGCATTATCTATATGGAGAGAGAGTGGAAATATATACAGACCACAAAAGTCTAAAGTATGTTTTCACTCTGAAGGAGCTGAACATGAGGCAAAGAAGATGGCTAGAGCTGATCTACAATACCACCCGGGTAAGGCTAATGTGGTCGCAAATGCACTTAGTCGATACCCTATGGCGATGTTTTGACCAGGGAGCGACACCTGCTAAAGGACATCGAGAAGCTTGGACTGGAGATTATACTGCCTGGAAGAAAGGAGCTGGATGCTGATTCATTGTTGAGGAAGTTGCAAGTGAGCTCGAGTCTGATGGACAAAATCAAGGAGACGCAGTTTCAAGACGAGACACTTTACAACTTAGAGATCAAGTGCTTGCAGGAACACTTGAAGGATTCTCAATCGCCAGTGACAGAGCGCTGAAGAATGGTACGAGGCTTTGTGTACCAACTGGCGAACTGAAGAACGAGCTGATGCAAGAAGCGTACCATTCGCAGTATTCCATACATCCTGGAGCCAACAAAATGTACCGGGATATGCGTACTATAGTGTGGTGGTACGGAATAAAGAAGGACGTGTCCAGGTATGTGGCTAGATATTTAATTTATCAACAAGTTAAAGCTAGCAGACAAAGACCAGCAGGACTATTGCAGCCGCTTGACATTCCGGAGTAGAAATGGGAGCACGTAACAATGGATTTTGTGTCGGGACTGCCTCGATCCTAAGGAGGGAAGGATGCCATTTGGGTTATCGTGGACCGACTGACGAAGTCAGCTCACTTTATCCCCTTCAAGGTTGGTCTATCCACCGAGAATTTGGCAGCACTGTACATGCGGCACATCTACCGGATTCATAGAGTTCCGGTAAGTATCGTATCTGACAGAGATACTAGATGTACCTCACACTTTTGGAAGAGTTTGCATGACAGTTTGGGAACACAACTGAAGTTCCGCACTACCTACCATCCCCAGACTGACGGGCAATCAGAAAGAACAATATAGACGCTAGAAGACATGCGGAGATCCTGCGTCTTGGAATTTGGAGGGTCTTGGGAAGACCATTTGCACTTGGTAGAATTCTCCTACAACAGCAGCTACCAAGTTAGTATCGGTATGACACCGTTCGAGGCACTCTATGGACGTCGTTGCCGCACTCCATTTGCTTGGGAACAACGTCGGAGAACGAGCGTTGCTTGGACCTGAGAAGGTGACCGATGCAGCAGAGAAGGTGAGAATGATCAGAGATAAGCTCAGGATTGCCCAAGACAGACAGAAGCATTGGGTTGATAGTAGGCGCCGACCAGTGAAGTTTGAAGAAGGAGATAGCGTTACTGTAAAGTTTTCTCCTACCAGAGGAACGATCAGTTTTGACGGAGCTGAGAAATTGAGGCCAGGTACATCAGGCCATTTGAAATTTTAAGACGAGTTGGAAGTAGCGTACCGGTTAGCTCTACCAGCTAATCTTGAGTGTGTGCAACGTCTTCTACGTATCACAGCTCAAACGCTACATTCCGGATCCGGGTCACAATTTGGATATTACAGAGCTGAAGATTGGACTCAACCTTTCAGTGCCAGAGAAACCAGTAGCAAGCGTAGTCAGAGGTGAGAAGAAGATCAGAAAATTTGAGCCATCGCATAACTCCTATTTTTATCTTTTCGTTCTAAACTTGACTGATGCTGCTAAGTTAGCCTAGTTTACAAGCTATTTCTTTATCAAGCTTGATCATGACAATATTTTATTGGGTGCACCCACTAATATATTGTCTAATCAGGACCGGTGCATGATGGTCTGATCAACCTCGTGTACTTTGGTTCGCTTTTGTATTTTTCTGCATGGATGATATCATAAATGAAACTTGTCCCTAAACCGTCTCATCTATGACTGCCTTGGAAATTCTTATTGTTGGACCTGAGTTACGGGTGCAGTACTCGTACCAACTTGACCTGAGATAATTCCTACCTTACCTTTAAATTTCGAGAACAAAATTTTCTAAGGAGGGAAGATTGTGAAACCCAACTTTTGTTTTATAAATTAATATTAGTATTCTATTATTACTATTATAAATATTATAATTTTTGAGTGTTAAAATTATTTCAAAAATTAATTTACAGTGATTTTTTGGATTCGAACCCAGACCCGAGCCCGAACCCAGACCTGAACCCTTCTATCCTATTTCTAATTCTGAACTTTAGTTTATTAAAAATATATATATATAATAACTCTTGAGTTGGTCCACGAGGACCAGCACAACACTTCCCTACTTTTCTCCACTCCTTCCTCTCCCTCACACACACGTTCAGCACACCCCTATTTTTCTCCACACCCTCATCTCCCAACCACAACTCTCAAACACTTCACCCCCTTATAACTCCCTCACAATTTCCCACAACAGAAGAGAATAACCCCCATCTCCTTCCAACTTTTTCCCCCACAAGCTTCTTGTTCCCCAACCCTCTCTCTCTTCTTCTTCCAGAACAACTAAACTCTCCCGCTCACTTCCCCAGAGCCACACCCAAACCCCTCTCTACCGACCGCGGACCCGATGCCACCGGCGACCCCCTGGCCCGTGCCCCACCTGGCCTCCCTGAGCGCCGACACCCTCCAGCAAGCCCGCGCCCCTCCCCGACCGCCGACATCTCCCACCGTCGGCTCCTCCAGACAGGCCGACCCCCGCGCCCCGGCTCTCCAGCGCCGTCGGCCGCCCTAGCCGGCCTCCCCGCGCCCGACGCAACTCCAGCCAACCCCTCTGGCCGACCGACCGTCTTCCCGCGGTCTTCATTGCTGCTGTTCGGTCCATCCCGACCCCGATCCGCTGTTCCCGCGGTCCTGCGACAGCGTTGCTCACTGTCCATTGCTGTTCCGAGCCCCGATCCGCTGTTCTGTGGCTTTCCGTTCCCGGCCAGGAGCTAAGTTCCAGTTTGGACGCTGTCCCGGGTTTACATTGCTGTTCGGATCTTCTTTTCTCTTCTTTATTAATCATCTGAGAGCTCTAACCGAGCAACCCGAGGTATAACCCCTATTCCGTCCCATTTTTCATACAGTCTATGATGAGAATGGTCCCCGGTTCCCTCTTGGGAATTCGGTTTTAGCGACGTCGTATTTTTCGGAGCCTTCGGAAAGGTTCTGTTGATTGTTTGGATTTTCCGAAACTTTTCGAAAATGGGATTTCGATGTATTTTGGGCTTTCCGGATTTTCCGGTAGCGTTCTGTGATATTTTTGGTTGGATTCGGACTTCCGAAATTATTTCGGGTCGTTCCGAATTAATCTGTGGATTGGTTGTGGATTATTTTATATATATATTTGGGATTCCCTGGTTTGGGATTTGCAGGAAAATTATTTGGCATATTTTCCAGTTTTTGGGTTGACCAAAAATAGAGGAGATGCTGCTGGATTTTTCCGTAAATTCAAGAATATTTTAAAATGGATTTCGGAATTTTATTTAATATTTAGATTTTGGGCGACGACCGTATCGGTCAATGGGCCCCGGCTAAGTGCAAACGAAACCGGCTTTGCCCGGACGTTGAGGCATTAGCCTAGTTGACGATTGGACCATATCTGAGATTAGTTCATATTTACTTTATTTTTATTATTTATTTTATTCATATTTAGGACTAACGGCAGTTTTGTCTTATTTCAATTTATGTAAATAAATTGTAATGGGCATAAGCCCAGCTGGTTGTTGGTTCTGTAACTGTATTTTGGTAGCGTAGGTTTTTGGTTGTTTGCTGTTTTTGCGAGTTTTTGTAGCGTACGAATAAATCTAATAAAAGTTATTTTCATATAAAAATTAATAAAGATTTTCTCACCTAAAATCTACAAGTTTTAATATTAACAAACGATCATGTATTTCTCACTAAAATAAGAAATTTAGTTTTATATTTATAATTACGTAAATACAAAGTTTTAATCAATTAAATTAGTATCGACGAGTTTTCCAAAATACAAAGTTTAAAAAAAAACGATCTTTCCTCGTTATTAATTCAACGCACAAATAATCGTATTTTGTTCGTGTTTTATTATTAAAGAATTAAAATGGATTAGGACACAATTAGAGATTTCAACTAGCGTAGCTAGATTGGTAACCCTGGTTTCTGAGTCAAATTTTCGAATGTAGGAATTCGAGGACGATCCTAAATTTCCACCCCGAAGTCTTCATCCTCTCCAGTCCAGTCTATTTTTGAGGCAAGTATAGTTTGTGTTAGTTTACAGTTATTTTAATAATCGTTTTATTGCAAGTTTAAACCACGATGCAAACACGAAACTCTCCCTGAGAGTACTGACTGCAACTACTGTAACTGATTGGAGGACAATGGGACTGAGGCCGATGAGCCGGCTGATTAGATAGCTTTTCCTTTTTCCAGTTTTGTTGTTTTTTATAACTCTGTTATTTGAATTCAGATATTTATTTCAGTACATTTAAATTCTAGTTGTATTTATTTCAAAGTTTAATAAAGATTCATTTTCCCGAATTTGAGTTGTGACAAATATAGATGTTGTTGTATGGTTACCTGCTAATGGAACAGCATACTGCCGCCGTCTCAACAACGGTGCAGGCTGGGCATGATCCGGTTTGACCTAATTATTTGGGATCGGATCGTGACAGCAAGCAAACAAACAATCTCGTGTTTGATTCGTGGCGCGACTTACCAAGTCGACGCACTCGCCCTTGCACCGACGCAAGGTGAATACGCCGTAATCCTTCCCTGTCATGTTATTGTGCATATCTAAGCAGGATCTCTATGCGGGACGCATCTGCGCCTACACTTTCAACCCATCGTTCCTTAACTATATGAAGGTCGTGGGCGTATCCGCGCCGGAATGGACTAAAGGAGTTTCTCTTTTATTTTCCTTACTTTCTTTTCTCTCCTTCTTTTCTCTCTTGTTTGGGTAGCCCGGCGTTTCACGGGTTGGGTTGCTATCCCAACAACCAAAACTTACCGCGTGCCTACCATCATTTGTGGCTTCTCACATTTACGACCGAGTGCTAATCGGACTTCGCAAATGTGCGTCTATCAAAGATTACATCCCTCCTAGGCCGAACGGTCCTGGTGCCCCGGTGTGCCCGTTCGGAGGGAACGTTCCGTGCACGAAAGATATCATCGCAATTATCTCAAGTCCATTCCATTCGACCATGCAACGCACTATCATTCAAACAACCAATCATAGCCTTGAGTCCAAGACTCAGACTTTATCATCTCGTATTTCTTCCGTTAACTTTCTATGTTCTCACGTTTCATACTTCGTTTCAATGATTCAATGGCATCGTGCCTTAACTCAATGCTCGTCAACCGAACGACCCGAGGGTCTTGAACACCTTTCGAGGCACCATGTCATATCCGACAGTTCTGCCACATTCATGCCACAACTGTATTCTCTCGCAACGAAGCCATCTTTTATTATCCCGTGCACGTAGGCACTTTTCGACCGTATTCCGATGTTCTATACTTAGCGTTCAATGTTCGGGGCTTGCGCGCTAGGGCGCTCGCCTATTGTCTTCCAATGTTCTAGCCGTCTAACTCGTGCAGCAAAGGCACGGTATGGTTCGTGCACTAAGGCACTCGCCGATTACAGTTATCCCATGTTCTTGCGGCTTGCGCACCGAGGCACTCGCCTTAGCGATATCCAATGTCCCATAGCGACTCGTGCATATGATGCACGTTTCATTTCAATTGTTCTAACTTAGTGTTCGACTCACACTATGATTTATCTCCGATCGGACCACGCCCGTGGCGTCGATAGGTTAACTTTTAGCATACAATGATATGTTTGACTTATCGAATGAAGGAGTAAAAAGAAGTCAATCCTCCCACCTTGAGTCGATTCACCTTCGTCGTTTTGTCGAGCCGATACGGCTCGATTTCATAACTTTGTTGCACGGCCACTCTCCTGACTTATCCATTCGAGCACTTCGTGCTTCATTGAGTTATACGTCCGATTTACCTTAGCGTGTCCAAGTCTCGGCCCGTCGCAAGGCGACGATTTGATTTCGCGGACCCCTTACTAAATATTGCAAAAGATCGACCTCTAATATTTTTCCGTCAAAGTACAACCTGCACACGAAACCAACTAAAATCAATACTTGTATCGATTCGGACTTGCGCCTTGGTCGATTCGATTTCTTAGAATCTTTGAGTCGATTCAACGCACTCATCCTTCGGGGCAACGCGGCACTTCGCATCGATTCACTCGATGCATTCTTCGGGGCAAGGCAACTCTTCGCATCGACTTAGTTCAATGCGTTGCTCGGGACAACTTAACTTTCGTTTCGTTTTGCAATCGATACATTTCATTCGGTCAACGCGACTCGTTGAGTCAACGCTTCAGCGTAATGCGCCGTGCGGAGCGTGGCATTATAGAATATACCACTCAAAATAAGGTTCGTCCTCGAACCAAAACCAACACTCCGACTAAGTGTTTCATAGATCGTTTCACGATCTCGTCCCACCAATGTTGTTCAATTCCACACTACCGTGCAAGCTTTTCATTAACATTTCAAAGTCATCCCTGCAGCTCGATTTGAATTTGTATACAACTCGATTTGGATCCGTACCTATATTCAAGGCGTCCCGAAGATATATGTATCACTACTAAAATACCCCACTTTACCGACGGACTTTGAGCGACGGACGGATTCCGTCGCTAATAGCGACCAATTTCCGACATCTTAGCGACGGATTAGCGACAGACAACACAACATAATTTTTTTCAATTTTAAATGTAAAAATTTGTCGGGTTTCCGTCGCTAAGTCGACGAAAATTAGCGACGGATTATTTTTCGTCGCTTATTCGTCGCAAATGTTGGCGGCAAAATCTTTATAACATTGGCGGGAACTTTGGCGACTACCTAGCGACGGATATAGCCGTCGGAAAACACCTTTTAATTGGCGACGGTTTAGCGACTAATTATTCCGTCGCTATTCCGTCGCTAATTCTGTGCCCTAACTTAAATTGAACCGACGGGGGGGAATTTTTCATTCCCCCAAAACTCTCCCTCTCTCTCGCGGCTCTCCCTCTCTCACGCGCGGCTCTCTCTCTCTCTCTCGCGGCTCTCTCTCTCTACCAGGTCTCTCTCTCTCTCTCTCTCTCTCTCTCTAATTTTCTCTAATTTTGTGTTTTGGGGCCGGAGGGGGAGGGGAGTGGGGGGGGGGGTCGGCTTCGCGGGGGGTGGAGAGGGCGGGGGGGGTGGTGAATGGGGTCAGGGGGTCGGGAGGGTGTGGAGAATGGGGGCAGGGGGTGGGGGGGTGGGGAATGAGGGTCGGGGGGTCGGGGGGATGGGGAATGGGGGCAGGGGGGTCGGGGGGTGGGGGGTGGAGAGGGCAGGGGGGGTCGGGGGGGGGTGTTGAATGGGGGCAGGGGGGTCGGGGGTTCGGGGGTGGAGAGGGCAGGGGGGTCGGGGGGGGTCGGGAATGGGGGCAGGGTTCTCACTCCATTTTCAATTGTAATTAGTCTATAATGTTGCTAATATACTTTTATATATGTGTGGGCTGTGCCATGTGAATTGGAGAGGGTTTGATAGGTTATTTGGCCAAGGGGGAGGCTCGGGTTATGATTTATTCTTTGTGTTCACTGTTCTGTGGTGTGAAGTCTGTCGTTTTGGTTATACCATGTTTGTTTAACACTCTAAACACCCTAGATGCATATCCTAGCATCTGTGCACCACCCATATTGCTAGGAACACAAATTTTATACTGCACTTGTCATGAAATTGCCATCATCAAGATGTCCTGTACATATTTAGTTTGTGCATTGCTGCTTGAGCATCACATTACCATTTACTGCTACTTTGTATTGCTTTCACAATGTCACGTACCCTGCACTAAACATCCGATACTTCGATCCGATACCGCCGATACTACCGATATCGCCGATACCAATACTACCGATATCGCCGATACTACCGATACCGCCGATACTACCGATATCGCGCGCCGATACTACCGATACTACCGATATCGCCGATACTACCGATACCGCCGATACTACCGATTCCGATACCGATACTTTGAACCTTGATTTAAATACATGTTAGTATAGTGTCTTCACATATATGTTAAGAGTATATACATGATTAGCAAGGTAACTAGATACAAGTTATGATACAATGTAAATGCAAGTATACATGTTAGCTAGATAGCTTAGACTTATATTGCAATCTCCTATTCACACGAGTATTGATATCGCCGATACCAATACTCGTAGGAATAGTCCGATACCGATATACATTGTAGAGCTCTGTTTTGCTATTCTGGACATGTTGTGACCTGTGTTGTTCTAAATAGGAGCCAGACACACTCCTGAGACGGGGGAGTATGTATAGTGATGTGGATTCTTACTAACTTATCATGTGAACCCATTTATGGGCCCTTCATTGAACCTTCTCATGTGCAACTTTCAGTCCATTCACAGTTCCCTATATTGTACTCTACATCACCTAGTTCACTTATATCTAACATCCTAACCCTAATCCAAATTTATGAGTATCGGTATCGGGCTATTCTTATGTTTAGTTTGTCTTACGATACAGATTTTCACATCCAAATTGAGGATGAGTCGTTATTTTGTTGATCGTACATGGATGTACAAACGGCAACACGAGAGTAGAATTGGTGTGAGTGACGATTTTCAGGCAGGCGTGGAAGTATTTCTTAATTATGCAATGAGCAAAGCTCAGTACATGGACGGTAACAAAATTAAGTGTCCATGTGTTAAATGTCACAATAGACGTTACGAAGAAGTGGTGACTGTGAGAGATCATTTGACCCGTAAGGGTTTCGTACGTAATTACGGCCTGTGGTCATCGCAAGGTGAACTATATTCGGAAAGACAGGCTGCGGAAGCTGCTACTTATGCTTTTGATGATAATGCTGCAACGGATGTCATCGAAGACCACGGATGCTCTGTTGATTATGGAGATATGCAGAACCTTGCACGAGATATGGTGTATGATGCGGCAGGGCCTAATTTTGATCCGGAGGATCCTAATCCCGAGGCGAAGGAGTTCTATGACATGTTTCAGGACGCAGATACTTCTCTATATCCTGGTTGTGAGACTCATTTTGCACTGTCAGTGACGATGCGGTTGTTGAACATAAAGTCTGATTTTAACTTGCCACAAGCTTGCTATAATCGGATCACAGAAGTAATCAAGGAGGTGTTACCGAAGGAATCAAAAGAGCTACCAAAACACTTCTACAAGTCAAAGATGATGGTCCGACAACTGGGACTGGGGTACGAGAAGATAGATTGTTGTCGCAACGGATGCATGTTGTACTACAAAGAGAATTGCGTATCAGAAAGTTGCAGCTTCTGTAATGCGGATCGTTACAAGCCAGTACAGGGAAAAGGAAAGTCGACTAGAAAACGACGTCCTTACAAGTATATGCATTACTTGTCGATCACGAAACGCTTGCAGAGGATGTATATGTCTCTAAATACAGCAGAACACATGACGTGGCACAGCGAAGAACGCATAAAGGACGAAGGAGAATTGTCACATCCTTCGGATGGAGAGGCGTGGAAACATTTTGATTTGTGTCATCCAGATTTTACTGCAGAGCCTAGAAATGTACGCCTGGCGCTATGTGCTGATGGCTTCGCCCCTTTCGGACAGTCGAGATCTCAGTACTCATGCTGGCCGGTCATTCTTACCCCTTACAATCTGCCACCATGGATGTGTATGAAGACTCCTTATATGTTTCTGACAGCTATCATACCCGGTCCTAAAAATCCGACGAATAACATCGATATATATTTACAGCCGTTGGTGGATGAGCTGAAACAGCTGTGGGAGATCGGCGTCACGACCTATGATATTTCCAGGAAACAGAACTTTCAGATGAGAGCTTCACTCATGTGGA
This sequence comes from Iris pallida, assembly GCA_029216955.1. Classification (NCBI taxonomy): domain Eukaryota; kingdom Viridiplantae; phylum Streptophyta; class Magnoliopsida; order Asparagales; family Iridaceae; genus Iris; species Iris pallida. The sequence continues at coordinate 15,585 of JANAVB010025048.1, forward strand.
CAATCAATGATTTTCCAGCATACGGTATGCTGTCGGGATGGAGTACGCACGGCAACATGTCTTGTCCGATATGCATGGAAAATAGTAAGGCGTTCCGCCTTAGGCATGGAGGAAAAACTTCTTTCTTTGACTGTCACCGTCAATTTCTGCCCGCGACCCATCCTTGGAGAAAGAATAAGGACGCGTTCAGATATGGAAAACAAGAATTTTCTCAACCTCCTGCCAGATTTTCGGGATACGATATTTGGGAAGCTGTAAAGGAATTGCCCACCGCAATGGAAGATCCATCGAACCATCGTGTCGAGGGGTTCGGACAAAGCCAAACTGGACCAAACGGAGTATCTTCTGGGACTTGCCTTATTGGAAAGATAATCTTATAAGGCATAATCTTGATGTCATGCATATCGAAAAGAACGTGTTCGATAATGTCTTTAATACCGTAATGGATATTAAAGGAAAGACGAAGGACAATCCAAAAGCAAGACAAGACATAGCCGAGATATGCAAGCATCCTCATCTGAACTTGATACAAAGGGGTGCTGGTGGACAATTAAGTAAGCCTATAGCGCCATACACATTGAGCAAGGAAGATAGATTAATAATCTGCAAGTGGATATCTAATTTAAGATTTCCCGACGGCTATGTTTCGAATTTGTCTAGATGCGTTGATCTCAATGAACGCAAGCTAACGGGAATGAAGAGTCACGACTGCCACGTGTTTATGGAAAGATTACTGCCCATTGCTTTGAGAGAGTTGTTGCCTTCTGCTGTATGGGTTCCGTTGGCCGAGCTGTCTACATTCTTCAGGGATATCTGTTCAACTAAGCTGACGGTGCAACATATGGTACAACTTGAGGAGAAGATTGTCTTAACAATCTGTAAGTTAGAGAAAATATTTCCACCGGGCTTTTTCGACAGCATGGAGCATCTACCGATTCATCTAGCATACGAAGCCCGTGTCGGTGCATCTGTTCATTATCGATGGATGTACCCCTTTGAAAGGTAAATAAAAATCGATATAATTTAAGTGAAATTTAAGTGCATTTTACAATTCATTGTTAATTCTCAAGATAATTTGTCTCTTTAGGTACCTACACCATCTAAAGAAGAAAGTTGGCAACAAGGCTCATATAGAGGCTTCGATATGCGAATCATATCTTATCGAGGAGGTATCAAATTTCTGCTCCATTTATTTCGATACTCATGTCGAGACAAATCGAAATAGACCTCAAAGGAATGAAGAAGACGTTGAGGATGGAGGTATATTCAATTTAAGGGGCAAGCCTATTGGGGCTAGTAAGAAACGGTGGTTGACCGACGATGAGTATGATACCGCTCACCGATATGTCTTGTTAAATTGTGACATACAAGAAGTGAGAGATTTGGAGAAGTAAGTGACTACGCCTCGTTAGAATCTCAATTTGGTGAATTAAGTGACTACACTTATTTTTATTCTCTCTAACAGTGTATTTAGAGGTGAAGTCAAAATGAGGACACCATATATTACAGATGAGGGACTTCAAAGAGAGGTTGATTATACGTTTCCGTCCTGGTTTCGTAAATACGTAAGTAATTGAGATAATATGTTATGCGGCTACCATTAAAATATATGCAGCTAAAATATTTAAATTATCAATACATGTTTACAGGTTTTATTGCCTGAAACAACACTCATAAATGAGAGCATTCGTTATTTGGCATTGGGACCGAAGAAGCATGCAAAGACTTTGTCAGGCTATGTCGTTAATGGCTTCAAGTTTAAGTCAACTCAGCATGCTATAAATGCCGAATTTCTCAATGACGGCTTCGATACCAAGAATTCTGGTGTTTGCATAAGAGGCACCATCTATGACGACGAGCCGGACTTTGACTATTATGGAGTGCTTCGGGAGATTGTAGATTTACAATATAGTGCCCCATATGATATGCATATTGTGATGTTCAAATGTGAGTGGTTCGATACGAGACCAAATATCGGTTGGAGAATCGATAAACAATTTGGATTCGTCGATATAAATCATCGCAGGAGGTATAGAGGGTCCGACACGTTTGCGATAGCAAGTCAGGCTGTTCAAGTCTACTATACAAGCTACCCAAGGCGTCGTAGAGATCGATTTGACTGGTGGGCAGTATGCAAGATTAAATCTAGAAATACATTCAACGTTGGAGACCCAGCATACCAAGAGGACCAGATCGAGAAGCCCCAATACATGGGACAACAGTCGGATACCATGGACGTGGAAGATGTCGATATACCTCATGCTGAGGAAAATAGAGGGGAGGAAGAGGTTGATATACAAGACTTAGCTGTCAACCAGGGGAGAAAGAGGCGTCTTGTCCCAAGTATTGAGCCTGAAGAAGAAGTAGAAGAAGAAGAAGAAGAAGAAGAAGAAGAAGAAGAAGAAGAAGAAGAAGAAGAAGAAGAGGATGAGGATGAGGATGATGATACAGATGAAGTCGACGATGAGGATGATGATATAGATGAAGTCGACGATGAGAATGAGGATGAGAACGATGACGATGACGATGAGGACGAGGACGATAACGATGATTAGATTAAATATCGGTATATATTAGAAGCACTTACAACTTAGTGAATTCAGTTTAGACGGACACATTCTTATTTCAGTTTATGTTTTTGTCGTTCGATCATCTACTTATTGTATGATTTTCTTTTTACAGATGGCACTCTTAGTTCTCATTGTCTTGACGGCACTCGCCGCCCTGCTGCTGGTATATATATTTTAGTTCGGTTTTATATTCATTTATACTTCTATATTGTTAATTATATTTATGTCTGCTCCTTACAGGTCATGGTCACTACCACTCGTGCTGCTGGCTGTGGCCGTGGACGTGATGGTAGTGGTGCTGGTGGTGGCGGTACTGGCCGTGGTGGGCGTGGTGGTAGCGGCACTGGCCGTGGACGTGATGGTAGCGGTCGTGGTGGTAGCGGCACTGGCCGTGGACGTGATGGTAGCGGTCGTGGTGGTAGCGGTCATGGTCGCCTTCCACATTCCCCGGATATAGAGTCCTCCGATCCCGACCTGGAGAGCCCGGCCACAGACTCTTCCCGCCGTCGATCTGCCGAGGCGCTACCTTCATCTTCATCGAGGCCTGAGACTCCATCCGCTAGCGGATCCGTTCCGCCCCCGGATGCACCAGCGGGTACACCATCAGTTACTGCAGGGTGGGCTCCGGAGTACCCCCGGATTCAGCTTCATCCTGCTACCGGTGAGTACATCCGCGGACCCGCGGATCCTCCGACGCCTCCAGAGAGGCCGATAGGCGAGAACCGACGAGAGCTATGGCCCGCGGGTGATACGTAAGTAAATTTAAGTTAATTTATTAAATTTGTTTCATTTATTCAAGTTAATAATCCAGTCTTTGCTTCTTTGTAGGTTTTTCCCGTATGATGCTGCCCGGATACTCGGGCAAATTATCTGAAAAAACTACCATGGCCCTACCTCAATTTTTCTGAGGTGCCTCAGAACATGCAGTACGTCTGGCTCAAGGAGATGAAGGTATATATATATCTTTTGGTTAATTATTAATTATTCTTTAATCCACTAATTTTTTAATTACGTAATAATTTAATTTGTATGTCAGACGACGTTCTGGTGGCCCCCCCATCGTGAGGAGTTGATTCGCAAGGCCTACAAAGCCGCCGCCGGAAAGAAGATACGGGATGCGGTGTACGACGTTCGTACGGCGCATTCGAGGAAGAAGTGGCTCCGGGAGGAGTACTACGAGCAGATGTTGGATAAGATAAATACTGCTCAGTACAGAGAGAAATCAGAGAAAGCGAAGGCGAGCAGACAGGCCGCTGGTCTGCATACGGGAGGTTCAAGGGCCCACGCAGCGACGCGTGCAGATTTGGTGAGATACCGCAAATTCATTTCACTATTAAATTCGGTACTATTAATATACGTAGTTAATTAAATTCGACGTATATTTCGTATGCAGGCACAACGGGCGGTAAAGGAGGGGAGAGAGCCGGAGTCGGTCACCGCCTACGATGTATTCCTGCATACACACAAGAGGCGGGCAGACGGGAGCTTCGTCGACGCGAGGGCCCAGGCGACTGATGTAAGTAATTACGTTTATGAGATTTATATTAGAAATATAATTATTGTTAACTTAATTAGGTGAACGTAGGATTCAAATTATAACTTAGGAAAACATAGGATTTAGATTATAACTTAGGAAAACTTATAGTATAAACACATTCATTTGATAGGCTGCATATCGTGAGGCCCTTAGTCAGATTGAGCCCCCTGCCGAGGTTGTCGGCGAAACGACGCCCACCCAGACGCCCTCTTCTATTGCCGCTCGCTACGACGACGTGTTCGTAGAGTCTGTCGGCGGCTTTAATAAAGGGCGCGTCTACGGCGTAGGTTCCCTGGCGGCGTCGTTGCAGGGCGCGACTCCGAGATATCCACCGCCCCCGCCTCCTCCCGCGCCCCCGTCGGACGATATGAGGAAGCAGCTTGCGACTCTCACCTCCGATATGTCGGAAATACGGAGTCTAATGTCGGATGTGCTGGAGCGCCTTCCGCGTCCTTCTGCTCCCGGTCCAGATCCGTCTGCTCCCGGTACGTCTACTGCGGTTGCCGGTCCTTCCGACCCTGGACGTTATTCATTTGACCGTAATGCCGAGGTCCGCCTGGTACCGGATACTGCGCTCATTGGGCTCATGGACATGATGTCGGCAGAGCAGCTCCGCACGCTTCCAGAGCATGTGTTGTCCCAGGTGCCGGCGTACATGGTGGAAGAGTACATCCGCAGAGCCGAGGCGGCACCGAGACGACCACGCGATCCATCTCCGGGAAAATGATATTTGTACTGTTTTTGATATTATGAATTTGGATATTTGGATATTATGAATTTTGATATTTGGATATTTGTTATTGGATATTTGATATTGGATATCATGAATTTGGATATTTGTTGATCGTACATGGATGTTTGGATGGATATTTGGATATTTGTTGATCGTACATGGATGTTTGGATATTGGATATTATGAATGTGTAATATTTACGAAAAGGAAATAAAATGTTTCTGTAATTTTTTTTAATTGATGTTACATTTAGCGACGGACTAGCGACTAACTAGCGACGGATTATATAAATATTTGCAGTTACCGACGGAAGAGCGACGGAATATCCGTCGCTAACTGGGTGATATAAAATATTTTGCAGTTACCGACGGAAGAGCGACGGAATATCCGTCGCTAACTGGGTGATATAAAATATTTTGCAGTTACCGACGGAAGAGCGACTACCTAGCGACGGCGCATCCGTCGACATGGTTCTGGAAATATGGTAGGTTTCCAGAGACTTAGCGACGGATAGTTGGTCGCTAATCCGTCGCTAATCGGTCGAGGATGACGACGGACTAGCGACGGATGAGCGACCAATTATCCGTCGACATGGTTCTGGAAATATGGAAGCTTTCCAGAACCAGGCCGACGACCTACCCGTCGCTAATACGTCGCTATAACATCGAGGTTAACGACGGAATGGCGACGGAATAGCGACTGATTTTGCGTATCAGGAACCTCTCTGATACGCTTTTACCGACCTATTGACGACGGATTAGCGACGAATATTTTAATATTATATGGCATGTAAACCGACGGGAACATGTCGCTAATCCGTCGCTAAGTAGGTGAAAGACAACCGTCGCTAACCAGTCGCTAGTCCGTCGGATAATTATTTGTCCGACGGCTTAGCGACGGACATTTTTTAGCGACGACGTTTTTCCCGACGGCCATTTTCATCAAATATCCGTCGCCATTACGTCGGTAATTTATTTTACCGACGGATAAGCGACGGATCTGGCCGTCGCTAAAGTTGGTTTTTTTGGTAGTGTATTTTGACCAATTCCAGTGGTAGAAAATCGGAACGAAGCTGACAGGTAATTTTTAATCCTATGCTTGCCATCTCGTACTCTCGATCGGACTTATCCTTAGCAACCGTTCTCGAAATTTCATCGCATACGTATATTCGATACATACGTAATTCATTCAATAAAGTCACTGCACGCGACGCGATTCAGAAATCGCATTTCTCGTTTCGTATGGACTATCAACTTTATGCATCGCGTCAAGCCGTTGCGCATCCAATCGTAATGATCCTTCGCAACGCCTTGCGTTCGACGCTGCTACCCAACTTATTTCCGAAGTCTCGCTATGCACTTATCTCGATATGACTTTCTTTGTTGACTTGCAAATGCATCAACATTCAGGACTACGTCTGTTAGGTTACTTACATAGTCCCCGTGCTTAATTTCTCCCGACGCAACTTTAAATTGACATTACACAAAGGCCACAATCTATCCGACATGAAAGTTTACATCAAGGCGACGGTGCTCAAGGCAACGATCGCTTTGACACGAAGGTCTTTACGATATGCCTTACGTTCGATTCCTATAGAGTAGGAAATTCACTAGCCAAATTTCCAATTTATTCATCTCGCAACATCGAATACACGTTTCGATTCACGCAAGCTCAATTGCAAGGTGAATCCGAATCCAACGACATGACTCGTAAGTCATTTCCTTATCATTCCCTCTCGTGCATAGCACGTTTCTCGCATTTGCCTATCCGAATCACCAAGTCCGTTGGTGAATTCTAGTTCGACCGTCGTCCAACATAACCATTCAAGTATTCATCTGACGAATACTCGAAATCTAACTATATCATTCTCAATCGAAAGCGGTTCCAACAATTCTCGATCGCCTAGACTTATCGTCAACATGCACCGTGTTATATTTGTTATCGGTGCAATCTCATATGCGATATCGCATGGGTCATCTTACGGTCTGCAGCATTCAATTTGATTTGGCGGTCAAGTCTTCTAGGGTCAGCTGTCCCGAAGCTACGCTCGATAACTGTGGATCATCACCGAAGGACAGTTTACTACGAACCATGCTATATCTTATTTCGGAGCCAAATCATGTTCCGACAATTCTATGCGACTACCCAATTTCGGACAAAATTATTTCTATTGGCGCAACTGATGTGCAACTATCCTCCGAGTCAAGTCATGCACTATCGTCGATGATTTCGCAATTTACGAAACATCTACTCGTATCGAGTTCGAGTCTATCTTATTTCGCGGGTCGACACACGAGATGCTATACGTATCGAGCAATCGTCGATGACTTATAGTCTCGTCTTGATTAATCACAAGGTTCACGATCAACCAGTTCGTTCCTTCTCGTATCGTTATTTACAAAACTTTGATAGCGCAAGGCGCACTCCATTTTGTGTTCTCACATCGTGCTTATATTTTCTTGCGTATCGATCTTGATAGTACATATCAATTTCGATAGCAAGTGGGTCGACTTCGAATTCGTTTCAACGTCAACTTAACTCGCATCGGATACATCCAAGTTCACAACAAACTTTCCCATACGCATCCACTCGTTCTCCGATTTACCGCATCCCGCTATACTTTGATCGCGTAACCGAGTTACCGATTATCCAGCATCGTGCCCTCGAGTTATACGATCTCGCCCTCTAAGTTTTGCGTGTTTTCAGTCGTACTCAAATGAGTGTCGCCGTAACGTAACCAACTATTTCTTAGGCACGATTACTCACGTCAACCAACTCTTCACCGAAGTCGCACATCGTGCTATTCGATTACAATTCGTATCGTCCAACATTTCTATCGAAATCGCAAGTCGTGCGATTCGATTCGCCTCGTCCAATATTCCTATCGAGATCGCAAGTCGTGCGACTCATTCGTAAGCTTGAGTTTTCCCTTTCCCGTCGATCCGATTATTGCATCAAGGCAAAAATCATTTCGCTAGTCTTGGTCGTCTGACCAACTTATAACTTTCGTTCGACGTATCGTTCATCGATACGAGTCTCGCCTTATCGTCCCAACCGATTTTCAATGATCACTTGCATCAATATACCGTCATACAAATTTCCAATCGAGTCTCGGTACTCTCCCGTCTGTTGCGGACAAACCTTCCGCAATTCTCACAACGTGTCGATGAAATTTATCGCACAAGTGCTATACCATATACCACTCGGGATCGAGTCATTCATCGCCTACGTGGTATGGCATATACCACTCAAAATTTAAGCCATTTCCCTCGTATTACACTTAGTATAAACCGACAATCTCTCCCGACTTACGATTTCCGCAGTGATCGTGCTTGATCACAACCGTAACTTTGATTCTATCAAAATCTGACACAACTCGGTCAATGTTCTCATTTGCTAACATAAGTTTGGTGTGCAACCGAACGATTTATTCTATCGATTTACGATTTCAATTATTTCTTTACGTTTCATCTCGTGCAACAATTTATTTGATATACGTTGCACCCCGTGCAACAAATTTTACTTTTGATACGCGTTGTATATCGTGCTACGATTTATTTCCGACACTTTCATTTCACTTTGTACAACGATTCATTTCTAATTTCCTTTGCACTTCGTGCAACGATTAATTTGATATGCGTTGCACCACGTGCAATAATTTTTACTTTCAATACGCGTTGTACATCGTGCAATGATCATTTTTGACATTTACCGCACCTCGTGCAACGAATTACTCTCGACTTTCTAAGTCAATGCACAATCCGTTTTAACACATTCGGTATTGGCTTATTACTTCTCACTTTCATTTTAACGCATATTCACATTAACTCGCTGCACTTCGTGCATCATTTTATTTCTCATTCAACATGTTACATTGCAACAGTATCTCAAATCGTATCTCACAATTTGTTGCGCTTGTAGCAACTAACATTTTTACGGCTCGTTTGCATTCAATGCAATATACCCTTCGCGACTTTCTTAGCAAACATCATGAAATTTCAAAAACAGATGCGGCAAAATTTCATGATTTGTATTAGACTTATTGTATGGAACATCTAGTGCGACATCGAGTAGAGTCAAGAGTGATATCAAGTGGTGGTGGGCAACTTTTCGAATTGTAATGAAGCGAGCGTCCAGAGGAAATTGAGCCTAGAGCTCTGATACCAATTTGTCACACCCCGACCCGGAATCACTCGAATTATCGTCCTCGCAGGGGGCGTGATGCCGCACGAGCCTGGAGTTGCGCTCGTGCAAGGCAAGGTGACAAGTTCTCAAATGGTTATCTTTTGATTCGATATTAACAACGATAGAAAAAATAGAGTATACGAAACAATTCTCTTTATTGATATCCGAAACTGAGATTACAATGGCTTTCGATAGCCTAACAATATATATGCTAGATTGGCTACAACACTCAGGTTCTCTCTTGCCCACAAAGGATTTCACCGTTCCATACATCATGCCTTCTATATCTTGGCCGCATCAATCCAGCTGCGTAGTACGAGCGTCAATGCGATAGCACGCTTCAATGCGCTTCGACATTCCAAGCCTCAACACGTTCAAGCAACGATTCGTCGCGAGCAATCCATTTCCTGCACCCTGCATGAAGCTGGTGGGGGATCAGTACGTTCGTCCTCGCATGTACTGAAGAAAAGATCTTCTTTCCAAACCATCATTTTAATATTTATGTTGAATCATGTAACTTAGCTTATGATCTTGCTATGTTCTCCTTAGGATCAATTTTATGGCATATTCGAAAGCGTAAAGCATGTTATCATGGCAGCATGTTATCGAATTGAATAGGCAAGCAAACAAACAATCTCGTGTTTGATTCGTGGCACGACTTACCAAGTCGACGCACTCACCCTTGCACCGACGCAAGGTGAATACGCCGTAATCCTTTCCTGTCATGTTATTGTGCATCTCTAAGCAGGATCTCTATGCGGGACGCATCTGCGCCTACACTTTCAATCCATCGTTCCTTAACTATATGAAGGTCGTGGGCGTATCCGCGCCGGAATGGACTAAAGGAGTTTCTCTTTTATTTTTCCTTACTTTCTTTTCTCTCCTTCTTTTCTCTCTCTTATTTGGGTAGCCCGGCGTTTCACGGGTTGGGTTGCTATCCCAACAACCGAAACTTACCGCGTGCCTACCATCATTTGCGGCTTCTCACATTTACGATCGAGTGCTAATCGGACTTCGCAAATGTGCGCCTATCAAAGATTACATCCCTCCTAGGCCGAACGGTCCCGGTGCCCCGGTGCGCCCGTTCGGAGGGAATGTTCCGTGCACGGAAGATATCATCGCAATTATCTCAAGTCCATTCCATTCGACCATGCAACGCACTATCATTCAAACAACCAAGTATAGCCTTGAGTCCAAGACTCAGACTTTATCATCTCGTATTTTTTTCGTTAACTTTCTATGTTCTCACGTTTCATACTTCGTTTCAATGATTCAATGGCATCGTGCCTCAACTCAATGCTCGTCAACCGAACGACCCGAGGGTCTTGAACACCTTTCGAGGCACCATGTCATATCCGACAGTTTTGCCACATTCATGCCACAACTGTATTCTCTCGCAACGAAGCCATCTTTTATTATCCCGTGCACGTAGGCACGTTTCGACCGTATTTCGATGTTCTATACTTAGCATTCAATGTTCGAGGCTTGCGCGCTAGGGCACTCGCCTATTGTCTTCCAATATTCTAGCCGTCTAACTCGTGCAGCAAAGGCACGATATGGTTCGTGCACTAAGGCACTCGCCGATTACAGTTATTCCATGTTCTTGCGGCTTGTGCACCGAGGCGATCGCCTTAGCGATATCCAATGTCCCATAGCGACTCGTGCATATGATGCACGTTTCATTTTAATTGTTCTAACTTAGTGTTCGACTCACACTATGATTTATCTCCGATCGGACCACGCCCGTGGCGTCGATAGGTTAACTTTTAGCATACAATGATATGTTTGACTTATCGAATGAAGGAGTAAAAGAAGTCAATCCTCCCACCTTGAGTCGATTCGCCTTCGTCGTTTCGCCGAGCCGATGCGGCTCGATTTTATAACTTTGTTGCACGGCCACTCTCCTGACTTAGCCATTCGGGCACTTCGTGCTTCATTGAGTTATACGTCCGATTTGCCTTAGCGTGCCCAAGTCTCGGCCCGTCGCAAGGCGACTATTTGATTTCGCGGACCCCTTACTAAATATAGCAAAAGATCGACCTCTAATATTTTTCCGTCAAAGTATAACCTGCACACGAAACCAACTAAAATCAATACTTGCATCGATTCGGACTTGCGCCTTGGTCGATTCGATTTCTTAGAATCTTCGAGTCGATTCAACGCACTCATCCTTCGGGGCAACGCGGCACTTCGCATCGATTCACTCGATGCATTCTTCGGGGCAAGGCAACTCTTCGCATCGACTTAGTTCAATGCGTTGCTCGGGACAACTTAACTTTCGTATCGTTTTGCAATCGATACATTTCATTCGGTCAACGCGACTCGTTGAGTCAACGCTTCAGCGTAATGCGCCGTGCGGAGCGGGGCATTACACTCATACTCAACAATGTTTGGGACTTGACATCCCGCCAAGAGGGTCGCTGGTTCGAGGATGTGATTAGTCGAATCCAGCTGAACCCGGAGGAGGCGGAGGACTGCTGGTGTTGGGAGGGATCGGCGGATGGGGAGTTCTGCAGTAAATTGGCTTATGGCCAGCTACGGCCACGCCTAGCTCCGGTTGACTGGGCTGAATTAATTTGGGTAAAGGGGGTGGCTACAAAGCTTAAGCTGTGTTTATACAAAGGTCTCCGCGGCCGCCTATTGACGAAGGACAGGTTGAGAAACTTTGGGGTCCAAATCAATAACCCCATGTGTATACTTTGCGAGCGTTCAGAGGAAACTAGAGACCACCTATTTTTCGCATGCCCAATGTCTGGCTACATATGGCATCATTTTAGGGAGAAGCTGGGGCTGCCTAACAGAAATTATGGGGATCTCCAATGCAATACTGATGAGATCCAAGGACTGAAAACCAAGGGAATGGTGATCTACACTAGAGCCAGAATCAAGCTTTTATCTGCTGTTTGGCACGTCTGGCGTGAAAGAAACAATCGCATTTCGAGGGCAAGAGGACGTTGACCATAGGCGTCATTAACAATATCAATAACGATATTAGATGTATGGGTTTCTCTGATTAGATGACCGTCATATTTTAGCTTGTGTAATTGTAAATAGTTTTATCAATAAAATCACCTATTCTTCAATATATATATATATATATATATATATATATATATATATATATATATATATAATTGAAATTTAGTGGTTAAGATTAAAAGGTGTAGATCTCACCACCTTTTAAAGTCATCTAATCTCAACCATTTAATTTTCATTCAACGTGTATAACATAGGTTGGTTTCATAATACAAACCAACTGACTGGTTCTAGAGCACTTCTCATATATATAATATATATATATATTATATATATATATTATATATATAATATATATATTTGAAATTGTAATCTTTATCAAAATTTTCTTCCGAAATTGGAAAAGCCAAAAAAATGAAAGAAAAAGTGAATCTTTGGGGATGAAAAAGTGAATATTGGATTGAGGGAATTTCTACCTATTTTACATTATTTTAGAAATTATTATTATTATTTCTTTTTTTTTTAAGAAACAGAAAGAAATAATTTTTCTTGATTCCGTGAATCAACTGTTTGGTTACCAAAGTAGCAATATATATTCCATCTTGAGAAACAACTTTTTTTTTTTGAGAAACAACTTACAACTTGGGTGCAACTTAAGTAGTGAAGGAGTCTCTGTGGAATCTTGATTAAAAAATGCCACAACTATAGTATAGTGGCAGATTTATGTGCAAAGGATTTGGTGTAGCCAATATTTGTTCCAACAATTTAATCCGGTTCAGATATTGTCAGGAGACTTTGTGTGGATGATAGATGAGAACTGCAAGCAATATGTTATTTATAACGAGGATTATGACAGCCTAAAAAGCGCTCTCCCCGTTGCATATTACATACATACAGAATCAATACAAATAATGCATATAATATATTGATTTCTTAGTTTGTACTGATATAATAATAATAATTTGAACTGTCCATAGTTCTCATGATATGCAACAAGCATTCGGATTCTCGTCGCTGAAGAACTGCGGCGGCGGCGGCGGCGGCTGGATGAAGTACACCGGCGTATGCCCAAGGAGGAGCAGCTGGCGCCATGATCATCCTCTTTGCCATCTCCTCCTCTCCGAAGTATCCGTTGTTCCAGTACATATCATCTTCATCATCATGTCCTCCGGCGGACCGACGAATGCCGGTCCGGCCGGTTCCGCCTCTTTCTTAGCCTCCTCGCCGCCCCCCTTCTCTCCTTCTTGGCCTCTCCGGCCTTGTCGCCGTCCTTCGGCTCGGCTGCTTTCTCTTCTTCCTTCTTCTTCTCCTCCTCCGCCGCCGCCCTTCTCTTCCTTCTCTCCTCCTCCGGGGGCTTCTCGGCCTCCGCCTTCTTCTCGCCTTCCTCTTTCTTCTCCTCTTCCTTCGGTGTTGGTGGGAGGTGGTGGTGGTGGTGGTGTGGAATGACCGATGCGAGTTTTCCGGTCCGTCGGTAGATGTCGACGACGAGCCTCTCCGCGGTCATAGTCCCGGTTACTTTCACCTTCCCTGAGCTCAAGTCGGTCTCCGCCGTTTGCACCCCTGTGCGAGCCAACGCAATAGACCAAGAAAATTAGTTTCACTAACTTTATTTACAAGAACACCAAATAATTATTCGTGTCGGTATATAATAATCGGACTGATTAAAGGAGGGATGTTTTCTTTTAGCCATGGTTCACCAGTTGCACACTTTTTGGCTTTAACAAAACTTTGTAGCAGCTAAATGCATGCGTGGAAAGACAAATTAAGAGGTAGTATATGCGTTCCATGTGTTTGACACGACAAGGATGGACCCTCATTTGCTGCATGATTAAATGGACTCAGCACTCATTCAAACTTTCATGGATGCAAAGATTGTGCATGTCTGATGCTTCGTAGGAACTGCATCTTGATTGAGGGGATTTATATATACTAAGTAAATATTGTGTTTTGTATTATAATAACGTATAATAAGAATATTATTCAATAATAGTCAAAAAAAATTTAATTCATGTGGTTAAGGTAGAAGGTATTCTTCTGGTTTGCTTGATTTCAATTTTTTATATTGAACAGATATTATAATTTAAACTTTTTTCAATAATTTTTACATACTTTTAAAATAAAATAGAAAAGACTATGATATACATACATACAACCTAGACGGCTCACTTTAGAACGATTTGAAGTCTCAAGATATATACCTTCATTTTTAGTATCTTTCTCTGGAGCTGCTGAGCACAAGCCTCGCAATGCATGTTGACCTGCAATTCCACTTTGTCATCCCACTCACCTGTTCGGTACCAAAACTCTTTCAGTACTACTAATTAGCACAGCGGTTACGTGCAACTAAATTTTGTCAATTTCTTGTTGATGGATGGAAAAAAAAGTAGCTAGCTAGCGTACCTGAGCTGCAACTTCCGACGAGGCTGCGGAGTCGGCTGCGACGGCCTCCGGTGGAGGCAGCGGAGACAGGACTTTGGCAGTTCTCATGGTCTTCTTCTGTATCCTGGCGCAGAGGGCCTGCGGATCCGCCATCCCTTTCACGGTCACCTTGTTCTGGTTCATGTCCGTCTCCACCTCTTCGACTCCTGTCATGGTAGAGGCCGGAGGGGTTAGATTTTTTTTATTTTTATTTTGTATAATCGGAAGTACTTCTTGAATTAATCAGCTTGTTCTTGAATAATTAGTTCCGCGGAATGACAAATTGTACCTTTGCATCTCATGATGCACCTCTCGATCTTCTTCGCGCATCCCACACAGTGCAGGTCCATGGACAGGACGATGGGCTGAGGAGGGGAAGGCTTGGCCGCCTCCTCTTTCTTCTCTTCTGCTTTCGCTGCTTCTTCCTTCTTCTCTTCGGCCTTCTCTTCCTTCTTCTCTTCTGCTGGCTTGGCATCTGCCTTGGTCTCTTCCTGCATACAAAAATCAACGTTACAGCATCGGCACAGACTGAGACCCGTTTGGTTCACTGTAATATAATCGTAATCGCAATGTAATCAAATGAATTTTTTTTTTTTTACATTACAATGTACCAAACGAGACCTGAGTCTTAATTTTCCTCTAGAAGCATGGAACAATATATAAACCCAAATGGCTAACCTGCTTAGCTTCACCCATTGGAGCGCTGCAGAATTTCTCTAAGAAAGAAGGAAATGAAGGGAAGGGGGAAGGACTATAGTGAGCACTACAACTCTTTATTAGGTAAGAGAGGAGGTCGACAGGAGGAAAATGATAAGGTGATTTGGAGTTATTGGAAGTAAAAGTATATTGTAGGTACTGAATGATTCCTGAGCACATGGAAGGCCACTAGTGATCTAGGTGAAGGAACCTTTAGGCCTTAATTAATTATATTATAACAACAACAATAATAATAATCTAATAATTCCTTAATCTGCACTGGCTCTTAAAAAGACTAATTCTAAAAGCACTCCAAGTTTTACTTGCAGTTATAGGACTGTCAACTTGTTGGCAGTCCTAACATATAGTAGGAATTTGGATATTAAGATAGACTGTGAACGAAGTTGGCAGTCTTAATAGTCTGTTTTGGAGTAAAATGTGGAGTACCTTTAGAATTAGCCTTAAAGAAAGGCTGCAAAGAGAGGAGGGGATGGATGACAGGGAGGGTAGGGAGAATTTGTATGGCTCTCATAGAAGGGTGGCAAAAGGCAAAGGCATAGGCAAAGAATCAAACTGTAGGTCTTATGGAATAGCAAAGCTTTTGCCAAGGATATGGGGATTCTTTTCATACCTTTCCAGAAGTTTCTTACCCTTGTAATTTTGTCATACGCAAAACTCACAAATGTTGCTTTTGTAATTTCAGATTCTATATATCTATTGAACACTCAGTTGAACTTTGTCAAACAATTGAAGCATTACGCATCATCCAACTAAAATATTTGTCGCATGAAGCATAACTTAATAAGGTTTTATTTGCCTACAACTCAACTGCTCAAGCTTTTTGAAACTAAGAACATCAAAGCAAAAAAGCCACTGGGCTCGCTCTTGTGGTCCAATCTTCTACATGGTCCTGATCGCCCAGCATGTGCATATGTTATTGATCCACAATCAAGAGATGGTTTTACTGTAAAAATGGACACCAGCTATATACTGCATCTTTGTTTCTTTTTTTTTCATCTTGAGGTTTGTAACTATTGGCGAGACCAAATATCTGAGTCTTCTATTGGAGTGACCAATAAACAATGTAGAGTTTTTTTTTTCTCTCCTTCTACTAATAAATATGTATATGCAAGTGTATAGGTGTGTATATATATGGTGCAATTTACATGCGTAGACACAAGAGTATGGACTTGTCAGACCTTTTCTTTCTCACTGTTTCTCGCTCTTTAGGTTAAAACTTAAAAGATGCATGGGGCCATCATAAAGTGATGAGGATTTGAAGATCCATGAACAAAAAGAGGGAAAGGTGGTCACATGGGTCGCTTTGGGTTGGTAATGGTAACCCTAACCCTAACCCTACCATATCTTAATTATATAATTTGGTTGGTGAGGTTTCTTCTTACAGGATGACTTGGAAAGCTTGAAGATCTACTCTCATGGATTGGGACCATTCCCTCTAGAGAAATCACATACTATCTAGAGATTGATAATTTCTGCTAGTTAGCAAATCTGCTGTTGGGTTTTGATGGGTAAGAAATTACGCCGAAAAATGGGGGGAAATAGTACATCAATGCAAGTTAATTCTAGTCAAGATTGAACATCAGATGAAGTGACATACACCTAACACGAATCTTCTTCCTGGAATTTGTTCAATGCGATCATTTGACATTTACCATTTTATAGGTAAACTTCCTGTTTCAGTGACGGTAGGCGAAACTAAAATCTACCGCTACCACAAATTGAATCAGTTACATCTATATAGATGACCAGGGCCGGCCATGAGGGTTGGGTTGCCCTATCCGAAGCTAATTTTGGTTGTCCCTTGACTCTTATTATGAGTCAGTCCTAGGGTGTCATCTGTGACCACGACCTTTGGTGGAATTACGCTGGTTGCCCTAGCAGAGGGGGTTGCCCAAGCCCGAAGTCTTGTCCGGCTTACCCCAGGGCCGGCCCAGTAGATGACAAAAGATCAGTAGATCAAGTCACGTCACGGGAATGTATTATTCCTTTTAGAATTGTTAGTTTTGTTGCTTGGGAAGCAACTCAAATGTGATTCAAAAAATGCATCATTAATTTCTTTTAGTTTCACATGGAAAAGAAGAAAAAGTTCTCCTTTGCATATAATGTTTTACCCTCCTTAGTGGGTAAGTGAATTTTGTAGGGGATGAACTACATCACATCCAACCTGCGAGCGGTTGTACAATTTAATGCGCATTTTTGACGCATTTTTTTTGTCGCGCACTTAGCACTTGGTTCGGTACGGGATTTGTGGATCGCGGGAGGGAGATTATTCTGGACACAAACACTCCTGGAACATAAAAACAATTCTATTCTAAGGACAGACAATTCTATTCTAAGGACAACGTTGTAATGTGTCTCGAATCTATACTCTTAATTCCTATTCTTATTTTTACTTCTTCTGATTTGAATGCGTTAGAAATTCTGCCCAACATCTTGCTGCTGGAAATTTGTTCAATGTGATAATTGGACATTTACCATTTTTATAGGTAAACTTCCTGTTTCAGTGACGGTAGGCGAAACTAAAATCTCAACTACCGCTACCGCAACTTGAAACGGTTACATCTTGAGTACACATCTTGAGTACGTGTTTAGTCATTTAGAGCTGACGCTGCAATAACTATCGATACGACTTCAGGTTCATTGCAGGTATAAGTAGGTGCAACAAGCATTATAATTATACTCTACTAATAATGTGGAAGGCTTTTAAATGTAGCTCCAACTATTAATACAAATGATGTCTTTCAATTTGGGTGCATTCTCATAATATATTTCCGAACTATACACGGATTCAGTTTTCATCTTTCCAATTTCAATAAGCTAAACAGTGAAAAATAATTCATCATGAGT